>OY735200.1:54950358-55055358 GCA_963457665.1 Thysanoteuthis rhombus
GATAACATTAAACAAAGGATATGAAAAAAAACTGGAACGATTCACATTAATTGCTATTAAATTCATTCTTATAAACAACTTTACATTCGAGGAAATTAATATGAAGTATTAATTTATTTTTGACAAAATTTTGGGGACCGACTGATAACAACAACTGTTAGATAACAATATCCGTGATTATGATGAACTGCATTCTCTGTGTATATTTTTGTCTGTGTCGAACTCTGATTGGTTTGAACGGTAGTGCGCCAAGTTCTTCTGAAATAACTCTTTTAGGGATCGTCCTTTTGTTTCGACCTTATGTAGCGGTTCACAACTGTTTTGTAAGACTGTATCGCTATATGTCGTGAGCGTGAATCGGTGTAACGGTGAACAATTCCGAATATGAAATTGACGAAGCCGTTACTGCATGTAGACACTTTTACGCTTATGCCTTCAGCAAAGATATAATTCCAACGCTCTCTGGCCTCTGTCCTATCGCCACTCATCGATGTGCTCCGATGTTAGACACTTTAGTAGCGAAACATGAATTACACGGGTTATACTTTCTGCTCAAGTCAGGATTCTCAGATTGCAGTCAACTTGATCTTCGTCACTCTAAAAAATGAACATTGTAGGTGCACTATCATGTTACCCATT
This sequence comes from Thysanoteuthis rhombus, assembly GCA_963457665.1. Taxonomy (NCBI): domain Eukaryota; kingdom Metazoa; phylum Mollusca; class Cephalopoda; order Oegopsida; family Thysanoteuthidae; genus Thysanoteuthis; species Thysanoteuthis major. Next base: position 54,950,998 of record OY735200.1, read on the forward strand.
ATGAATGACAGGATCATTTATTTATTGATCGGCACTTGGGATAAGAGTATCAGTGCGGTTTGCGTAGGATGAAAAGGTCGCTCAGTGTCTGGATAGGATCAGAGTGTAGTATCTGTGCACATATTTTAAAGCATTACACATAAAAACGTACCAAAATAAAACGCAGTATGTATCAATCAGATTCTACTTGTAAAATAAAAAGTGTGATTTTAATCTGTTTCTATGTCCATAACAACGGACTCTTGGTGTATATTTCACATACGAAAAAGCTTACATCGAAAATGATTATGGCAAAAAAAAGATACTAAAAACAACATCATTTGAACAAGCTCTCAATTCGAATTCGGCTCACCTCCGCGTTGAGATCAGTTTTGATTTGCTTTGAAATTTCCGCTGCAGTATTGAATGGATCATTTATGGGATGTCTTCTAATTCCTTTCTCCACCCCCAATGCTTGTCTTACGTGGTCGACCGGCTTTTTAGTGAAACAAAGGATTTTGTTTCATCAAACTCATCTTCTGAGATATACGTATATATATATATATATATATATATATATATATATATATATATATATATATATATATATATAGAGAGAGAGAGAGAGAGAGAGAGAGAGAGTCCATCTTGAGAATTTGTTGTCAAAGGGCTGCAGTCACTATGACCTGCTCCGGTATGTCTGGCAGATAATGCAGCAATGAGAACGTTTCTACTCATCTTTCAGTAAGGTCAATATTGCTATAGGTCAGCGAGAAATTTCCAGAACATTAACCCCCCCCCCACGAACTGCTCTCTTATTTTGTCAACTGTATCTTCTTCCCATAACTTCTCTTGATAAAAAGTTTTTGTACATGAAGTATATTCCACGGGCTATGATTTCGATTAATTTCACGATCCCTTGGCAATTACTATTAATAAGAACTATATTTGAATAAATTGTTCACTTTTTTTTATCGATATATATATATATATATATATATATATATATATATATATATATATATATATATATATATATATATATATATATATCACTCCCTTTTGGGGGTTTATACTGTCATGAGATGATTTGTTTTCAGTTTTCAAATATGGAGGTCGGCCTGGAATTTATGGTGGAAGAGAATGGTGATAATTTATCTGTTGGTGAAAGGCAGCTCGTTTGTATGGCAAGAGCTATTTTAAGGAATAACAAGGTACGTGCATCACGATGGTCCTTATTATATTGGATGATTGTTTAATAGATAAGTATGCGTTGCTTCCAAGACCTTTTGACATATTTCCTCATGTATAATCCAATGACCTGCCTGAATTACATAGTCGTAACAAGATTATAACACAAAGAAAAGCAAGATGTCCTTTCTTTGTCAAATTCGATGCAAACGGCATTTTTTCATTGTGGAAAAAAAGGTTCTACATTTAATTTATGTAAAGAAATCAAACATTTTTCTGCTGTTATTGTTGCGATTAGAAAGCATTATTTTCTTTGTGTTGATCAGTTGTTTGGGTATGGATAAAAAAAAAATCTTATCCGGCCAGAAAAAACGGTGGTCAAGTCCCATAATACAAGAAGCTTATTTTTAATTTGAAAAAATCCAATTCGTTCTCTATCAGTCATGATTTTTTCAAGAGTGGGTAGGCGACAAGAAACACTAGATCATAAAATCGCCAAATCACTTATCAACTTCGATATAAATCCTTGAAAACAGATTCAATTTATAGTTTCCAAGCGCTGTTTTCATTTCTTGACAGTACTTCTATCCTTGGAACAGAATCACGAAATAAATAAATGAATAAATAGATAAAACGAGGACGATACTGCGAAAGTCCCACTCGATGTAAGCAGCAATCCCCAAAGACGTCTTTGAGTCCTGCTGTGGTTACTGATTCGATATTTTCCCCCCATAATAGCATTTCCTGTGTGCATCTAAACTTCTTCTGTCAAGAGTAGGTGCCGTTTTTGATAAGGTGTCGAAGGTTGGGAACGTCAGTCTTTTTTCTTCAAGTTTGAGGAACCTTTTTCTCTAAATCTCAACACACTAAATTATCTTTAACAAAAGCACTTGTTCAAATGACTGGGTTACAGGAAATTCTGATCATTAAAAGGTACTAAATAACTCCGAACAGCTGGATACAGATTAAATTGAGTAAAAACACGGCATTGGTTTACAAAATCCCCTATTAAATCTCAATATTGCAATAATGAGACGATAAAAATTCCCAAAACATTATGGGGTATACTTATGATAACCATTAACGCGAACTAGTATAGCTCAGGGGTTGAGTCTTTGACTAAAGGTTGCAAGGTCAGTGCTGGAATCCAAAGTACTTGATAGGTGACACATGTTGCCGTACATTGGCGTTCAATCTAACCACTCCTTTGTACTTCTAAAATATGCGATAGCTAATCGCAGTGTTTGACTTCAACTCATTTCTGACGACGACTCAAATCCTCTCTGGGGATTTTCTCTTGTGTGTAAAATTAGAGTATGACGAGAATTACGTAGCCTCAAACTGATCTTCTCGTTTTTATGTTTTATTGTCATTCGAATGATTGGAGGGGGGTGAATGTGCAAGGAGGTTCGAGTTCATGTCTTCGTCGGAGCAATCAACATTTAAAATTGTTTATTCAGTTCTATTTTTAATAGTATTTTCTCAGCTATATAATTTAATGCTTCAACTTATACATTAAAAAAAATGAACAATCAAAAGTTCTCGATAAAGAAGATGCAAACCATGTTTAATACGAAACTGGTGTCCTTCAGTGCATACGAGGCCTATTCAGAAAGTATCCAGCTGTTTGATATCAACGAAATAGTAGCCTTCCTATGACAATGGCATCCTAGTCCCCTTCAAAGTACTCCCCTTGGGACTTCACAAACTTATCCTGGCATCTCTTTTACTTTCCAAAACAGTTTGCCAAGTCCCCTTGCATTCTCCTTAACCTCGTCCGCAGTCTGAAATCTCTTACGGGAAAGCCAGGAGTTGCAGATAGCTTAACGTGGTTGATTCAGTGTTTTCAAAAAAAAAAAAAAAAAAAAGACTACACGAGATGTGAAAAAAGACTCGCTCGGTCATGAAGAATGGTCAAATAGTATCCAAAATCACTCAATGACGCCTCAATGTCGACTGAGAAAGCCCACAGGAGAGTGTTCACATATGTAATAAGGTCCACTCTGATTGGTTGCCAAGTTACATCATGAAACACAATGCTATCACTTGCTTGTTTAGTGAGTTTGATTTCTACTGAGGGCTCTATTGTTGTAGCCCTGTGCCAGAGTGACAGAAAAAAGACAATACTATTTTCCATGTACAACAACATGTAGGATAATTATGTCGCTACAGCATAACCATTTAAAAAAAAAAAAGAAAGATAATTTTAATGCCAAGTTATTTCAACTTATGTTTCTAACTGCCGCCAGATCACCAGATGTTACTAAGCAATTGCATTTGTACTGCCAACTTTGTCTGTTTTGAGCCTCTTGACTTTCTAGAATTAAAGCGTAAAGTAATTATTGGATGGCAACTAAGGGATAATTTTTAATGGCAAAATTACCAGCTTATTCACTACCACATGATGCACATGTGAATTTTGTAGCCTGATGCACACATTCATCTATTGCAGTGTTTTATTGAAGGCAAATTGAATAGCTATGGCAACATGCTAGACTCCGTTTAGGACTGTAAGGCAGAAACTGAGAGAGAGCTTATTTTGTTGCATTGCTTGTTGCCCTACTGAACATGTTGAGAGTGAAGACCTGTCTCTCTCTGAATAGCCCCTTAAGCAGTAAAACAGATTCAGTATTAGGTTATTGAGTTCATAATGATACTTTGATTCAGATGGATGTTGTGATCAGTTTATAAACTTTACAACTAATATATCTAGGAAGATCAAGATATCAAATTAAGAAATAATACATGATTATCTTTTAAAATTACACCAAACATGGACGAAAATGATTGGGCTTTGTTGAACACTTCTGTCACCAAGAGAATAAAACATAAGCTTTTTCCTATGAGATATATGGGGGCAATGAGAGTGAGAAACTTGCAAAATGTATACATTTTTATTCTTTATGGAAAATAAAGGCTTTTAGAGATTTATTGACTGTTAAGACAAATGTCAAGTGAAAGGAAATACTCTTCTTTTTTGTTTGTTAATGCTATAAATAGTAATGATGTAAACAACAATATATGAAAGATAGGAGTTGCAATGTCAGGAAGTTCAAGTTCTTATGATCATTTGGTAAATGGTATTAGAGAAATGGTATACAAAAGGTATAAGAACCAGAAATAAGGTTAACCTTAACTCTTAAATTCATGGACCACTTGTATTGACAGTGAAACTCTTCAAATATTAGAATTAAAAATAATGGATCTCTTCGGTGAATTAAATAGACCAAAAAAAAAGAATCACCAGATGGTAAAAGGGGGATAATTCCAACCAGGAGTTATTCCTCTTGATAATTACATTAACTCAAGATTCATTTAAAAGATAAGTTTACTAGCTGCACCATCTAAATTCCACAGGTATTGACAAGATTACCCATTATCTCCTGTCTCTGCTCTTCTCATTTTCTCCATTATCCCTCCTCAACTTTATTGCTAGTTCATGATTTCATGTAAACATCATACAAACATAGTTTCAAACTCAAAAATTTTCCCATCCCCTTATTAACAACCTAACTTTCCCCCTCTAGCTTCCTACTACACTACCTAACTTTCTTTCCCCCCTTTCTTCTCATCCCTTCCTTTTCTCACATCTTTCTTCCCAAAAATGAGGAATATTTAAATCTATATTGGCTCCGTGATGCCCATGATAGAGAAATGTGGCGGATCCTGGGGGAAGGTCTATGTCTAACAACAGATGTTATGATGATGATGATGATGAATTTAGAGTAACAAAAAATACTTTCAATGATATAAATAATATTTTTATTTATTTGATTTATAGTAGAAATAAAAATAGGAAAGTAATATAATTACAAAAGTTTTGCTAAACCAAAGTCAGCTAGGATAGTGTAATGGTTTGAATGTCAGCCTCGCACACACCAGGAATCTAACCCAGGACCTTCTATGAGCTCAGAGTGTGGAAATCTCGTCATTGAGACTAATTTCCCGTGCACTCAGCTTAGATTGTGCTCAATTAACTGTCGTGTGATTAAACATCCTGTCGGTGGACTTATATCCAGCCAAAGGGATGGTCCTAAACACTTGTAAGAATATTGACCTGGTTTCTGATCAGACTCAAGACTTGCAAGGCTCACTAAGCTGATGCATGCAACTGAAACCAGGACTTCATAATGGTCCTCTATTGGGAGTTTTCTCCTAAGAGATGGGACTGTTTACTTTTGCTAAATCGAATCTCAACCCAGATTCTTCATATAATTACATATCCCAAAAATCTTTCTTGTAATTGGCCTATTGGTAAAAAAAAAATTGACCAATCAGAAGATCACAGTCGTAAATGTAGCAAGAGATTTAATAATATGATGATTTGGTTCACCATCTGAGTGAAATCTAAGACGTCACAGCTATTAAGGAGTTTTAAAAAAAACCCATTTTGCACATTTCTATGTTCAAGTTGCATTTTATCACGCTGACTTTTCAAGATTTCCAATGACTTTTCAAATACAACTCTTTGAAGTAATTCTTTTATTTATTCTTGTTGATCCCTTGTGGAACATGGGGCTGCTTTATGGTCTCAGTAGGAAGTATGTTCTTAAAGAAGTAGAGTTTCTAGCCCATGCCCAAAGTTTTCTGTCAGTCCATCTAAAAGAAGATAGTTCGATCTTACAGGGCTTCAACAGCCCTGTTCTTTACCCTCAACCAGGGGAAGGAGTGGATGCAAGCAGCCTCAGCTGAAACTTGTGCCAGTGACAGCTACATCCCTCTGAACACTATTTTGTAGTAATCAGTGAATGTCTATTTTCATTTTATGTCCTTTGGGTAACGACTCTGGTTGTTAGTTTCTGAAATTATTTTAAAACCATAAAAACTCACATAACCCATCTGTAGGTGGTCAAACTGAGTCACTGTAGACCCATGAATAATCATTCCAATCAACCAGCCAAGTGGTTTACAGATTCTTATCTCTTTGCTTGTCTGTCTGTGTTCGTCTCCAGGCTATCCAAGTCATATTTCTTGGGCTGCAACCTTGAAAATTTGCAGGAGTACACCGCTATGCACCATCGAAAATGTTTTTTTTTCTTTCTCAAAAAAATTACTTTTTGAGTCTCTAAGGTCATTTTGACCAATCAACTATGTCTTTTTTTTAAAGATGATTTTTTAGATGATCATTCTGGTACACGTATTAACAACAGCGATTCATTTGTGCGAGGTAAGGATATCATTTTTTTCTCAACTATTTTCTAGAAAGAATAACAGAATGTTTTGTTGTTTTCTTCTGCAGATTTTGTTGCTGGACGAGGCAACAGCATCCATCGATACAGAGACAGATGCCATGATCCAGTCAACAATCCGAACTGAATTTGCAGAGTGTACAGTACTCACCATAGCACATCGTCTCAATACTGTTCTTCATTGTGACAAGATCCTCGTTATGGACAAGGGTCAGGTAAATTGGGCACTTTTAAAACTTAAAATTTAAGAAAAAAATATATTTACATCCATATCTATGTACAGATTTTGTGCTTAACACTTATCATTGAGCATGCAGATACTACCCTCTAATCCTAGATACTGGGGAGCAACACTTTGATCCAAGGCAGAGGGCACAGATACTTTGATCTTAGGCAGAAGTGTCAATCCAGAAATTTTTAGAAAAAACAAATATTGATAAAAGAAAATTACTTACTGCTCATTGGCATTTGTTGCATAAAGGTATCCCCCCCCCAACTTTACTCAGACTTGTAGTTAACGTTGGCCTTGCATCTGCTCAGGAAATTTACAAAATTGCTGTGTGTAGAGGGAAAGGGTAAAATCAACTAGTCATTAAGACAAACAAGAATTCGAGAGAGAGAGAGATCAAATTCGAGTATTTCTGCTTTGTTTGAGAAAGCAAAGCAATCAATTTCAGTGATTTACACAACTTTCACACATGTTGTTTTGTTTATTCCAATAAACTATTCATTGAGCTTATGCTGCAACCACACTGCTGTAGTTTTAGGAGCGAGTAGGTTTTCATGGGTTGGAGTTGCTAGCCCCATGCCCAACCCTTTTTCTCTATCCAGGCTTTGAACCAACTATGGTGACTTGGTTTTGTTCTGTCAGAGTAAACTCTTGGATGGACATACTTTACAGAGCTTCAATTGTTTTTTTTTTACCAATAGTTGAGATAGAGGTAGATTCATGACTTCTCCAAGAGCATTACCACAGAGTGAACACAAGCAGCCTTGGCTGAAACTCACTCTTTGCCAATAATATCTACCCAAAAAAGGCGTAGCTGTTAACTATGACTAGATAAATGATCAAGATGGAATTGATGTTGACCTTTTTCAATCAGATTCAAGTGTGAAATTTGTGCTAATTGTAAGCAAGTTTAAGGCTGTTAATAAGAATGTTGTTAAATTTTCATTTTTGGGAAATTGGGGACCTTGTTTTATTCATTCTGATTTTGAGAACTATGCATTATACAACGGAAACAAAGGCATATCTGCTAGTCACAAATTACATACAGATTGAATTTTGCAAAAAAATTCTTTTAAATGAATAGATAGATCTGTGTTATTGCTACAAAAGCCCACCTAAAATTTTTTCCCCCTTTTCTTTTCATCCATGACTTTCTCAAACTATTAGAGTTAGATCCATAATACTATATACATATTTGGGAATCAGCATCGTCCATTTTTCACCATTTATTTGAACCTACACACATCAAAGTTTTAAAGAAAAACTTTTCTTGGACACTAATTTGTAGGCTTTGCAGTCACAGTCATTCAATAACCGAGTGGTTAGAAGCACAGAAAATATAATAGGCAGTCCAATTTAAAACTCCAACGGAGGAAGTTGAACTTTTTTTTCTTCCAATTCTTTGCTTTAAACCATTTGACCTATTTACAACGTAGTTATAATGCTAAATAGGACCCTCACTTTACACTCAACATAGGAAAACTATGAATGTTGATTTCGCTCAATGCTAATCTAACTTTGATTGTAACTATATTATATAAAAGCACTAGTATGTGTTTTCAGGTGTTTTTGCTCCAAAACATGGGCGCAAATTAAATCCAGCAGTCAGTCTTGACATGTGAACTACTAATGCCAAGATGATCAGGTAGCCAAGCTAGTCTTTTATATATTTACCCAATTAATACCACAATAAATTTGGTGGCAATAGCTCTTGAATAATGTGATGACAGACAGGCATTGATAAATTAGCATGAACACTGCCAAACACAAAATAAGGGACTAATTCACAAAAATACTTACATTATAAATCAACCCCCCACCCCCGTTAAAAACTTGGAAAGTGTTGGAATTTTCAAAATCTAACTTGCTAAATCATGCTTCAGGGTAGCATAGACATAGGAAATTTCATGGGAATATGTTGTGTGGTTCCCATGATTTGCTAACACAGACTGATGAGCCTTTGGTGAGTTATAAGATAATGAATTCATAGATAAGTGTAAACATTGCTGCAAACAAAATAAATGATTGATTTAGCATCAAATTACTTTGTAAAAACTACGACCTAAATTCATCATCATCATCATCATCATCATCAGTCTTTTAACGTCCGTCGTTAGACATAGACCTTCCCCAGGATTTGCCACACTTCTCTATCATGGGCGTCACGGAGCTAGTACTTCCTGAATTTGTCTAGCTAGTCTTTCCATCTAACACTTTGCCGGCCTCGGTTGCACATGTGGTCTCGGGGGATCCATGTTGTGAGTGGCGATGTCCATCGATTGTCTGCCATTCTTGCGACATGGCCAGCCAACCGCCATTTGAGATTTTTAATGGATTATTGACACTTTTTCAAAAGTGATGGCGGTCTTATTGATTAAAAGCTTAGAAAATCTATTTAGAAAATAAATTGCTAATAAATGTTCAGCTTTTATGGGTAAAAATGATTCTCAACCCCAAAACAGAAAGATTAAGATATAAGTGAATAGTATATCTTATATAGACGAAGTATTATTATTATTTCTATTGATATTCGGACCATCCTCATCTTGGTTGTTTTTCATACAACGTTTCGGCCGTTGCACTCTACGGCCTTCATCAAGTATCATCTGGTAGGTGTCGGGGAAGTAACGAACCGAACCCTTTATCTATCTGACGGGGGTATATTGACCGTACTAGCCTCTTAGCATTAGTAGTATTGTTATACTGTCTCGCACTAGGATCGAACCTAGAACCATCAGATTACTTCACAGTAATTAGTCTGATGCTGTAACCACTGCGCTATGTGTACATGTGGATGATACCTGACGAAGGCCGTAGAGTGCAACGGCCGAAACGTTGTTTGAAAAACAACAAAGATGAGGATCGTCCGAATATCAATAGAAATAAGTAAATAGTAGTTCAAAATTAAGAGATGTAATCAGTTGAGGAACTTAAAAAAATTTGGTTCCATGTTTCAAACAAGAGATGGATTAGATATTGTTACCTCAAACAACCTCTGAAGTGAACCTCGCATGGCCTATGTCATAGGTTTATGATTTGAAAGTCAAATCTTAGGTTAATACGCCTTGTAGTATTAGCATGAAAGCTGCTCAAATATTAGTTTAGATTGATGGATGTTGCCACACTCACATGGTTAAGCACACACCTTGTTTAGCCACACCTTCAACTTTTGTTTTTTACTTTATACAGTGGTACCACTTATCCACGGTTTGGTCTTCTTGCAATTTCAGTTACCCATGGTCAACCCCAGGAATGAACAATTCTCAAGTTGTGCTGAAAAGTAGTAATGCAGGCATTTCAGATATGCCAAAGAGAAGCTGTTAAATGCTTCCCTCAAGTTGAAAGTTCTCGACTTTATACTTTATATGCTGAGGTTGACAAGATCTCCAGCAGAACTAAACTTCTATCTGTTACCTAACTTTTATTACAGTATAATGCAACTATTGTGCTATTTTCATTATCAGTAATATTAATCTCTTATTGTGCTAAACTTATAAATTAAACTTTATAATACAAGGTACAGACTGGGAGTCTTGGAAAATATTCCCTTGAGTAGGTGGACTACTGTACTAGTATTAAGTAATAGAAAATTTTTTTAGCTCAAGTATTTTCACTTATTTTACCCACACGTAGGGCAGGCTTCCCCAATGAATTCCTGCAGAAGACCCAATGGGACGGTTTTCAAGGGTACCCTAATTCTATACCTCTAGCTACTATGCCTTATTTTAACTACTTGACATTCACATATGGATAAATGGAACAGGTCCTATTATTATGCAGAGGGGTAGATAGATGGAAATTCAATCATTATTGTCTGGGAAAGTGCAAATGCAGATTCCAAATTATTAGATCCCATTATTAACTACAGAAAATTTGAAGACCATAACTCTGGCTATTCTTGATTTTCGCAATGATGGACGGATAGACATTTGATTATCTATAGTAAGATAGGGAATTTTTAGGTAAGTGTGAATGCAGCTACAACAGAATAATGATCCGATTTAGCATAAATTCATATTTCAAAAACTTCCTCAGGGTCACATTAGTAACCACAGTGTTGGCCATATCTCTGGCCATATCTGAGTTCCGCAACGACAGACATTTGGTGAATCATAGCAAGAAAACTTGTTTTTTTTATCACAATACACTGAAATGAAGTAAAACAAGTAAAAATGGAATAAGAGTGAAAAAAGCATAATTGAAATTCTGTCAAATTTTATAACAATTCAGTTGAGCTGGGCTTTATTCCTAGCCAATTCTAGCGAGAAAATTTTTTTTTTAGCCTACTAAAGTGAAATTAACTGGCTCTCAATTACTTGCAGGTCATTGAATTTGCTTCTCCCGATGCTTTGCTGAATGATCCAGAATCCACTTTCTACCAAATGTTGCAGTCAAGAGAACATTAATAGTTCAATGATGTGTATAAAACCAACATTGCATCTCACTGAAGATGAAGCAATTCTCTATACTGATGCAAAAAAAAAAAAAAAAAAAAAAAAAATAATCTTGTTCAATATTGAAACAAGTGAACAGTCAGTCAATTCTATTGTACAAACAGCAAGTTATTTTTATTTTTTTTTTAGAAAGTAAAACATTAACAAGTGACACCAGGTCAATGAAATGCCAATTTTGCTGATATTAAACAAGACTGACAGGCAAATATTCAATCCTGGCCAATAGTTTAAAATCATGCGGCCAGTTTCTTTCTCAGGTATCCAACCAGTTTGTCCATTTCACTATGGTATTTTCTTTGGTTGTTTAAATAACTTAATCTGGCTTATTTGACATATGGCTTGGGAATTGAAAGTTGAAATGCTTTTAATCTAAGGTTGAAGAAGTTGAAGGTATTTCTGTCTGGATTTCTCAGATGAAGCATTGTCATTAGTAATTTTTTTATTATTTTTATCACAATATTCAGGCTGTTTTTACATTCTATGACCATTGGAAGTAAATAAAGAAAAAGTTTCTGATGAAATTTGAAATTTCTTTCTGTATTCTGACTTGCTACTTATTTGACTATCATAGAACTCAAAAACTACCTGGGGATTACATTAAAAAAAAACTAAAAAAAACAACAAACAAACAGAACAAAAAACAATCTTAAAAAAAAAATATTTTTGTTCAGCTGTTCATCAGACTCATTTGTTAGAGCTTATTAAGACCATGCAACAATTAAACAAATATTTCTTTTGACAAGACTTAATGAAAGAATTCAATTCTTTGTATCACAAATATAAAAAATAGTTCTAATTGGCTTTATTCAATGATTAACACATCTCATTGCAGAAATACTGATTTCAATGTCTTAGGTGACTGCATTTAAGAATATTAGCAGAGAGCCTACAATAAACATTTTTTTTACATTCTACTTGTAAGTAACATCATATAAAAGAGAAAAAAAAAAAAAGAAAAGAAAAGAAAGAAAAAGAGACTAGGTAAATGAAACTGGTCGATGAACTCTAAATTGTAAAATAATTTTGGAAATGTTTTATAATATTTTTCTCGACCAGGGATGCTATCATTGAATGGCAGGAATTATTTCTCCTCTCACTCTACGGACACAGAATATTGAATAGATTTATGAATTATAAGGTAATCTGTAAAATGTAAAGTGCATGAATTTTATTACCCATATGAGAAATGTATGTACAAGACGATTCAATTATAAATCTTGATTGATTGTATATTTAACAATTTTATTTTAAGCCACTTTGATTTTGTATCCCCTGCCTTAATCATAGGTCACAGGATTCTCTGTTGGAATTGAGATGATCTTACTAATAACTGTTCTCTGGTAGGCATCCATAAAGTATAATAAAGAAGAAAAAAATTTTTTTTTTTATTGAAAAATTTATTGGAATGTATATTTTTATTGTTTATATAAAAATTAAAAAATGGAGGGTAAAGAGAAAAGTTGTTTATAAAGATTGCTTCAGGTGCTTAGATCTGATTAAGTTTCAGAAATACTGATTTATCTGTTAACAAACACTCACTTGTTCAAACTTTCAACCATCAACAAGCATCTTGAACAAGGTCCATCTCTCACTTTTAGCCACTCATTCTCTAAAAAATATTTGATTTTAAGACTTATATACACAGTTAAGATTTTATCAATAGAATGATTTCAAATATGATAAGAGGCCATTTCCCTATAATTATAACTCACAATGGACGTAAAAAAAAAATTGTAGTTTTAGTTCTCACTTTTATACTTTATTTGTTAAGGGGAAGATAATTTTATCATGTTTTTCACTCCTTGCAATGAGTCATTAAAAAAATATTTTGGATAAACATAATTTTGCTGTAAATTTTTAATACCGTCCATACACTGATAGAGGAACAGCGGTACCCATGAAGATTCCAGTCGGGTTAACTGAAATTTTCAGAGTTGCAGTTGATTTGTAAATTCCTAGGAATTTTCCAGTGAAGGTTTCTGTGATATTATAACCAGCTGGATCAGTGAGCTGTAGATATTTCAGTGTAAGTTGGATCTTTCTTTGAACTCCATTTGTGTTGAAGTTAACAAAGGCAAAGGCATAACTTCCTTTTGGCTGAATTGGCTTCATCCAGTAATCTACATTGTTAACCTGAAAGCATAGATATAGAGGCATTAATTATCTTTGAGATGCAGAGAAAAAAGTAGGGGGAGAAGAGGATTCCAGATGGAAGAAAACATTTTGTGCATGCAGTGAAAGATAATTTTACTAGTGATAAAGAAATAATTGAAAAAAAATAAAACACTAGCATTGAAAACTGAAAAAATACCTATGCATCGAACCCTGCATAAAAGGGTATCAGTTGAAGGCTTTCATTTCAGTTACAAACACATCTAAAACAAAAGCTTACAATAATTCTTTTTCATATACTTGTTTCATAGCCTAAAGTTAAGTGGCAGGAAATTAATCAGCAGTTACATTGGAGATGTAAACTTGAAGATATTATCTGTCTAAAGTCGACAAGGGGCATCAATTGAACCAGTAATTCATCATACACAATGGTTATTAGCACATAACCTAAAACAAGGTTTGCAAACTGGGGTTCCAACAAAAGTAAATTTTCAAGTTATCTACATGAATTTCAAAGGTAAAGTTGACTAACCTCCCAAATTCTCTTTCCTTGAATTCCCATTGGGTCTTGATTGACTGCAATGATCCTTCTATTTGTGAGCAGTTTCTTGGCAAAGGGTTTTACATGGCGCAAATCGACAGACATGATGAGGGGTGACGTCATAATAGCCCACATCCCCATTTGAACTCTCTGCTGATCTTCGCTTAAACCAAAATCACCAACAATCAACTGAAAAAATAAACATCAAAGGTTACGATTTCTACATAATCATAAGTAGAAGAAGGAAAATAACTTCCTTTGAGGAATAAGGCAGGTAATGTAATGACTAAAAGTGTATTTTGACTTTGTTGGGGTGGGAGAGATAAATTTATTCTGGCCTTTAGTCTAAAACATGCATTCAAGTCATTCATCTAAAGCTTTTTAATCAAAAGTCATCAAGTCTTTTTCAATTTCTAATGAATCAATACCATGAATTTCCTGAATATTGTAATAGAAAGAGAAAAAAAATAGAAAAATACCATATCTGGATCATTAAACTGTCCTGGACGGGCAATCTCTGCAAACTTGAGTTTATTATCACCATAGAATTTAATGATACCAGCAACACTATCCCAAGAATCCTGGACATCTTTGTAATTTCTCCAAATATTGCAAGATTTAGCAATAGCTTGATAATCAGGCTGTAACACAAGAGAGATAAGATTTATAAAGAAAAAAAAAAGGAGGGTTTCCAAACCCACATATTAAAAAAAGAAAAATATCCTGGTTTTTATCATCTATAATTAAATAATATTTCCATTATCAATTGATTCTTTTAAAAAACATAATTATTCAGTTCAAATTATCAAAATCATTAGCATCCGTAGTTAAAAGCAATAAGATAATTAAGTGATTCACAAATGCAAGATTTTATTTACAGCATTTAGTTTATGAGGAAATATCTAAAACTACAAATGAGAGAACATGCAGAAGGATGAAGTTGAATGTTTATAATCACAATTATGAAAAAGAAGTTTTCTTTAGAATTATAAACAGATTTTTGTTAAGATGTGCAAAACTATAGATATTGAAACATATGTAAACAAAACATTTGCAGATGAAAAGTTTTCATTTTTTTTTACACGCAAAAACATCCAGATTTTAAGAAATTACATAAAAATCAACCATTCATTGGATTTCAATAAAATTTTCATTACTTAGTTGATAAAGGACATAATTTATTTCAAGTTTCCTTTCCAAAGGGATATAAAATAAGAAAAAAATCATCTGAAAATCATTCTAATAATCGGATTATTCCAGTTCCATTCTTTCATTTCGACTGTTATTTTTTTAAAGCATGTCAATCTGATCCTAGTCAATAAGCTGTCAACATCCATAATTGATATTTAGCTGGTAAAATTCACTAAATTAAATTTTTTTTTCAAACAAATACTTAAACTTTTTTTCTCCTGAAAGTCTGAGAGAGTAGCTTTCCTGATGAAAATTGTGAATAATCAAGTTTGCAAACTTGGAGGGACTACTGTACATTCAAAAAGCAAATGGATAAAAAGAATGGCTTATAATAAAAACGAAATAAAATAGGAAGAAGGAAAAAAAAAGAAATGGCACCAGGAACATCAATACATTAGAGTTGTATTTACAATATGAAGATATATGCAAAATAATGGATAGTGTAATGGTTAGCATGTCTGTCCAACATGCAGAAGATCCCAGGTTTGATGCCTGTTATGAATGACGAGTGTGGAAAACTTTCAATTTTGACAAATTTTCCTGTGCACTCAGAGGCTAAGCTATATGATTAGGGAGCTGGTACCCTATGATGACTCTTTTAGTGGACTTTCATCCAGCCAAGGGAGTATTCATAAAAATCTGTAGGTATAAATTCTTGGTCTCGTTCAGACTTGAAACTTGCAAACGTCACTCAACTGTAGCGTGCAACAGGAACTGAGACATTATTACCAGCCATCATATTTCATTGGGAGTGTCTCTCAAGGGACTGACACTTTACCTTTCATCTCACAGAAAAAATGTTCGACCATCAATAGTGAGGTCTTATTTTCCTTGTGCCAGTAATTTGTTTTCTCAAAAGTGGGTACATTTTTTACTGATTACATGATGGAGGGAAGGTTGATTCATAATGAATAGATCTGTCTAAGAGAACAGAAACTATTTTGTTATTAAGAGTAGAATTTGGTTAATTGCAATACGGGGATTGAATCTCTTTCAAGAGAACCTCTGAAAACTTCAGGCTGATAATCTGGCAGGTGTGTGTGTGCGACAAAAAATGATGACATAATAGATAAAAGCATGC
Organism: Thysanoteuthis rhombus; assembly: GCA_963457665.1. NCBI lineage: Eukaryota > Metazoa > Mollusca > Cephalopoda > Oegopsida > Thysanoteuthidae > Thysanoteuthis > Thysanoteuthis major. The sequence continues at coordinate 54,966,965 of OY735200.1, forward strand.
AAGATATGTCCAAAAGCATCCAGCCATTTTGAATATTCAGAGAAATAGTTGATATAACTTAGCAATCTATGAGGCGGGGGGAGGGGGGGTTAAAAATGCATGGGTGAAGACGCATTACCGAGTCAGTAATGAAACCATTGAGTGAGCTTGTATGTGTGACAATCGCATTCACAATAACCAAGCCTGTTCTTCCTTCAGGTTTTGTTCTCGGTGAAAACATTTCACCATCCAGATCCATCGGCTCACTACAGTCCAACTTTGGATCCCTGCGACTTCTGGGTTTTCACCAACAAAAGGAAGGTTTCATTATATGACATTAGGTAGAATGCCATAAGGCAGTTGATGGTTCTTCTGAAAGAGAACATTGAAGAGCGGAAGGGAAAGGACACTGGGATGAGCGCATGAGATCCTAAGAAGAGTATTTTGACGGGGACTAAAGCGCCATTACCAGGCTAGCTATATTTCTTTCATATTAAATGGCTGGATACTCTCCTGACAGACTTCATAGGCTCAAATTATGCAATGGAAACATGCAATGAAGAAATCCTTCCACCAATGTTAAACATGCAATACTACCAATGTAAGTAAAAATATACCCAAACACACACAGTTACAGGGAAAAGATACTAATGAAAAGAAGAGACAAGTCTGTCACCTTATGTTGATAACAACCATATATATATTATAAATATATAATTGAAGTATAATTACTCAACTTTTCTTATTTTTGGATTTATAGTCCCATATATTGTATTATAAACTAATGGTTATAACCAATAGAACCTATAACCAGGGAACCAATGATCTACGCATAGACAGCCAAGCCTTATGAGCTATATACAAATGATTCAATGAGAATAACTACAAAATAGCAAAATGACCAAGGAAGCCGGAACTATTTCAGTACTTCAATTTCATATTTTTCTACTCAAAAAGCCATCCCTCTGAAAAAAGATTTTGATAATCTACATGGTTTTATAGTATAGCAAATCCTGTATGAGTGTTGCACCTTACCCAAGGCTAACCTAAAACAATGCAAGAGTTCAAATCTAGCAAAGACTTAGGTCAACTTGACAAATCTTCATAATATTTGAAACAGTTCAATAGATAACATAATAGCCACTGAAAATTAATAATCTCTTTACTAATTCAGAACTCAAATATCAAAGCAAAGGCCCCTCCATAATGAATTCTGTAATGACACTAAAAATAAACCATTAAACATCAAGAAAATAAACTAATGAACTAATTAATTTTTATCTTTATAAATGAAAGAACAAGATTAGTAACTGTTTGCACAACTTCATTATTGAAACACTATCATAAAAAATCTCAGTCACAAGATGGTTACAATAAAAATTTACCACAAGTATTAGTTTTCACTAGTTTTTACCTTCATTGTAACTAAGTGGCTTTTCATCAAAACTTTGAATCAGCAACGATTGAACAGTGCAATTGGAAGATATAGAACAAGCCCATGATGAGAATTGAACTCACACCCTGAGGGGTACAGTGTACACCTGGCTGCTTTCAACCATTCAGCCGAAGGGACTTCTTATTTAAATGGAAGCTGATTTTATGCCTTGACCCTAACTCCTTACAACCAATATTCCATGCTTATTGATGTTTACAAATGAGACCTAGTTTTTTTTAAGCACAGAATAAAAAATTCTTTCAAACTATCCTTGGATGAAGTATTGCACTATTATTAATTTTGACAAGTTTTTACCTTCACCATAACTTTCAGTAACTTTTTATCAGAACTTTGAATTGGACAGTAATCCTATGGCAAGAATTAAACAATGCAATTCAAAAATAGAGAGAAAATGTTACAAAAAGTGAGAAAAAGAAAATGGTTTCAGCGATAGCTGTTTGACCTCAAAAGAAATTTGATATAAATGAAGAAAAAAAAATGAAAAGAAAAAAAAAGAAAAAAAAAAGAAAAAAAAAAGGAAAAACAAAAAAAAAACCAAAACAAAAAAAAAACAAAAAAAAAACACAAACAAAAAACTAACCTTACTGACATAAGCAGGCCAACTACATGAGTAGAGAAATGGTCTACCAGTTATGTTGAGGAAGAAGCCCATTAGAGGATACCCTAAAGTGAGAACACAGAAGAGTCATTAGTGTCACATCGATTAATCACTTGAAATCATTTGTAATTGTTTAGCAATTGGATTGTGAACCACCTCCGAGAAAAACAACATCCTGCTGACAAACAGACAAAAACATGTTAGTCTCCTTAAGAAACTTAATTTGTGGCCATGACAGCTAAAAAGTAAAGAAAAACAGTGCTCTTTTTCCTGACCTCATATCAGAGATTTAAAAAAAAAAATTCTAACCCTCTTAGTCATAAAGAGAGGAAAAAAAAAACAAAAAACAAAAAACAAGTGAAATTCTTAGTTTTTCTTGATTATATATCAATACAAAGATTAAACACATTCCAGAGCTTGCAAACTAAGTTTATCTGAATCAATATAAGTTAGCAGACGAAGTAGCTAGATTAGAGCTGCAGAAGAGGTTTGTAGTTTTAAAATCAAGTATTGGGGAATAAGGAATTTGAACTATCATACGAAGAGTTATCACCCTTGCACTCAATGATTTCAACTTCTGTTCATAATTTTTTTTGCAATACTTGCACTTGAAAGCACTTGAAGGGTTAAAAAGATTAAGTGTCCCATTGACATACTATTCAACCTCATTTATCAATGAATATAACTTTTGATTAACGAATTCACACAGCGCAAGAATCAAAATGTCTACAAAAGTAAACAAAAACATTTGTAGAAATTCAAATCATTTTTGGTTATAGAAAAATATGTTCTTGTTTTTTTTTCAATTCCAGGATTAGATTATCAATCAAAGGAGCATAAAAAAATGTACTATGAAGTCAGGTAAAAAAAACAAATCAAAATGAAATTTTAGAAAGAAAGCCAGATTTTAAATGTCTCAGGTTGTTACACATGATGACATTTTTTTTACATTATAAAAGATTATGTTAAGAGCTAAAAATTTATTTACAAATGTAATTCCATTTTTTTTTGCAAATTCTATGTAAATAGTTGTGATCTGTCATTATCTTGAGTGAAAAAAATATTTGTTCAATAATTTGGCTTTTTATCATCTTTTTAGTTGGGTTTATGGAGTACTCCTCTGGTAAATTATTACTCTTGGCAGTGTTCCTCACTGGAGTTTCTTGTCTAAAAAGTGGCTAGAGATTCCCACCCACTGCAACCCAGAATTTCAAGTGAAATATCTTGACATCTTGGACTGCTGTAAGGATTTAATGGAAAAAAATGTACTAACATGTGAAAGTTCATGTTTACATTCTAAAATATCTTTATAATTTTGACAGAAAACATGCTAACTTTTAGACATCCAGAATTTGTTTACCAAAGGAAAACTACTGTAACTATAGACTTCTTCTGGGTTTTGGTTGTTTAGATAAGATTGTGTTGAAAATCCTTTACACCTTGTCTCAAGGTTTTCCTTTGTTTGTTTACATCAGGTTCTTACATAAGTAATTTTTTTTTTTTTTACACTGAAGGGAATAATGCTAAAAGTGAAATATTCATTAATCTAATTGCATTTTCTTACAGATTCAATGTAAATAGAAATATGATTCATCATTATTAGAGGTTTTTGAGACCTTAACAGCTTTGATATCTACCTCAGAAGACTAAACTTCAAGTACAATTTGAAATTAGGACATGATGCTGTTCAAGTTGCTGGTATTGTCAACAAAGCATTTGGAGTGAACAATACTACAGTATGTGAGCTCTTCAGCATTGATTGAATAGGCTTAGGTCTGTATATATAGAAACTAATAATAATCCTCAAGGGAGGCCCAAATCTATTAATTATGAAATATTATCCACTGGCCAGCAAACCATTAACAACAACCATATCATGTTATCTCAAACCAACAGGAAATTGAAAATTTGAAAAAAAAAAAAAAAAAAAAAAAAAAAGAAGTCCCATATGAACTGAATGAAAATGTTCAATGACATTGACAATGACTGACCCCACACCTCACAACTTACTGTACAAGCTTAGAGAATTTGGAATATGAAGTCTTGCAGTATCCTACATATTCACCTGACATATCTCTTAGAGATTATCTTTTTAAGCATTTTGAACTTCATATACATCATGCCATGATTGGTAACCACTGAACATAGAATAATATTGAAATGGTATATTATCATTAGATGATCATCAGAAAAAGGCTGTTGCTCAAAATAGGTCATATTTTAAATATTAACTATCTTTTGTTGTTTATATCATCCTTCATCTGACATAAAAATAAAAAAAAAATAATAAATGACACCTTATATTTAACAACCTTATATCTTGAAAAATCATAGGTTAACCATGGCTCAGTGGATTTTGAAGTCGGCAGACATTAACTGATGGTTTTCACATAGATTATAGTAATATGAATGAGTTTTATACTTAATAAGGCCTGTTTGGTAGCTGAGGTAGGTGCACATTTCTTCTGTGCCATTGGTTGGTGTGCAGGCTCTGGACAGGATTTTGAATGCTGATTTTCGAATCAGCCGGGCCTCTATTGGAGCAAAATCTTACTATTCCTCATGAAGCTCTGTGCCAGACAAAGCTACACTCTGTAAATATTTACATATCTATATTTCATGTAATCAAATTTGCTGTTCTTACAGAAGCAGCAGTACTTGACTGCTACTCCTGTAGTGGATACTAAAAGGGGCAGAACACGAATTTTGGTTGTTATAAGCTCATTTCTTTAAAATGGATTGGCATAAAAAGTACAAAATTATACAGACGTTTAATTCTGGACTTGCGCAACTGATCGCACTAAGCTGTTATTTCTTGTAAACCATGTTCCATTAACCAGATTGTAAAATCCACAGATCATTACTGTAGATTTTGATGTTCAGATAGATAATGAAAGAATCTTTTCTCAAATAAATAACTCAAATAAATTTTAAGTTTTGCGTTTGTTTATGGTAATAATAGTAAGAAGTAAACAAGAAATCCTGAAGAGGCAGAAAGGGGAAAAAAAAAAGATAAAGTTATTTACAAAGACAAAACTGTATTTGAAGCTGGTAATGCGGAAACAAATATGATTATCATAGTGTACAACCCTTAGGGAAGGCATGTATATCAAAACACCCATCTAATAATAAAACCCAGGATCTGGAGAGAAGATAAATAATGCCATCTTGAAATCATAAGCTCAAAGATATCAGTATTCTATGATGTCCAAACTGAACTTTAAGGTGATAACTACTGCTATGACAACTAAAACCGTATACATTGGGTAAAACAAATGAAAAGATGAATTCCAGTAGAACTAACACACTGATACCTAGTTGGGACATAATGGACATTTTCAACCACAAACTTTAAAATGTCATAACTCAGCTCAAACACTACTTCATTAGTCAGAGAAATAAACACCAGTAAAATTGACACAATGAAGCCAACTATCAAACAACACTTGAAAGAGGAGACACAGTGCTTAATAATCATATCATATTATATATATATATATATATATAAAGAAAAGGAAATGTTGTGGAAAAAAGACAAAAACAATCCTACTAATTCAATGCAGCCATTTATTTTGTTCCAACCTAATATACACAAATACAATCACGCTTGATAATTCTTAATCTTCATGATTATCATAAAAAGTTCCTAAGTCTGATCAGAAGATATAAGATTTAGTTCATGGCCTGCCACTTCTCTATCGGTTATCATAAGTGTGCAACAACAGGCTCAGGTGATTGCTGCTACTGATACTATGTATGACAGACAAGTAGTGGGGAGAGGAAATAAAGTTCGGTAAGGAAAGGAGAGAGAGGAGAAAATTAAGTTAGGTAGTTCAATGATAGTTGCAGGGAGAGCAGGTGAGAGACAATTAAGTATGTAAATAAGAGGGTAGGAAGGGAGAGAGGAGAGAAGAAAGTTAGGTAGTCTAATAAGAGGATAAGCAGAGAGAGGGACCGATGGCTGGTACTTATACTATGTGTGACAGACTTGTCTCTTATTATATATGTGATGATTATCTTGGACAGAAAGTGTAAGATTGATAGACGAGTGCTGATAGGAGGATGGACTAACAGAATCAAGAATCCAAGGAAAAAGAGACAACGGACAGTTCATATAGGATGAGGGAGAATACCAAGTTGGACAGAACGTTATTAGCGGAAATAATGAAAGCACATGAATTGCAAAATAATATATTATTCACAACAGCCAACATCACCCATTGTCAGTGACTAACCTGTTTGTTTTGATAAAGAGGCCATTCACAAGAGTATAGGATTGGTCTGCCTGTGAGGTTTAGGAACAACCCCATCAAAGGATAGCCTGACAGATAATGAACAACAATTCAAAACAGATGCTATTGAAAACAAAATTGCAACTCGAGTACAATACCAACAAAAAAAAAATTTCTGATGGTAAAAAAAGTTTTGATATTTTGACACGGCTGAGCCAATAAAAATTCCTGCAATTGTTTGTATTGATCAATAGCTTTCTGTTTTTTGTTTATATATTCAACTGCTTAGGATTATGATTTTTTTTTCTTTTTGGCAGTTTTTCTTTTTTTCTTTGAAAATTCTTATGAAAAATATCACTCTTCCCCTTGAGGTTTCTACATATTATTGGTGTCAATGTATGACGGCAAAAAATCTCAGCAGCTGCTTCAGAACAATCATTGTTTTTATTATAATCTACTAATTGTCTTTAATCACTATCTGATCAACTGCCCAACTACGAAGACCCAGAACTTGCAAAAATATTGTAGTTTTCCAGATGGAAATACATAACATTTCTTCATGGATGCTGTTAATTAAAAATGCCAGAATATTGATTACTAGGTGCTATCTGAATCACTAGCAGTAGGAGTAAAAATCAACAAGATATCTCTTCACCTGCACGAAGTTATTTATATTCATATCTCCATCTTCATTATTAATGAGCAGAAAATGGAGAATCAGTTTGGTGATTATTCGAGTCAGAATCTGAGCAATCCATCTTTCTTAAATGAATCTGAGTAGCAAGAAGCACTGGTGAAACTATTCAAATCAGATAACAATTACTTTGTATATTGAGTGTTACATGCAGGGGCAATCATTGTGCCATTTTAGTAATTTTATTCCCAAGGAAAATCACTTATTGTCACACTGTATCTAAAGTTTCTCTGCAAAAGACATTTCTTGCAGCACATAATTGAGGTGAAGTCAAACATAAATTAGGATTGTCAAGTTTTAAATGAATGATCAGATATTAAGATAATCTCCAAGAGATTAAATTAAGCTCTAGGGCTGCAATGATTCATTGATGTATAGCGATTTTTTTTCACTTTGATGATAATCGGTACACAAAATTTCTTGAATGATTTTTAGCTCATCTAAGATTTCACTTTTTTTGAAAGAATGGAAAAAAAAAAAAAAAAATTGTCTAGAAGAACAAAACAAATCTTCATAAATTACATACTAGTACAGATTGTTTAAAATCTCATATACAATTAGGCAAGTAGCAACACGAGTTGGCATTTTAAGAATTCTACTGTAGTCAATAGCATCCTCTATCAGTGCAGAAGTAGTGGTCAAGGAATGGGTGTAATGTTGCCAGTTGAACACTTTATATTCTGATAACATTTTTTCACTTTGAATTTTTCAACACTTTTCTTTTGGAAGTTGTTTTTATTTTTCTGAACTCATCTAGTATCACAATACAGATCGTACCATGAATAAAATATTGTGATACATATAGTGGAAAAAAATGTATCGTTGCAACTCCATTAATCTCCAACAAATTATAAAGATAGGATAAACTATCATATTCACCAGCCTATAAGATGCACTTTAATAAGTATCCTGATATCATGTGTTCAAAGCACCAAAATGATTTAATTCAAGAAAATTCCTCCCAAACTCACACAAAAGGCCTGATTTATTCATTATCTTTGTTCTTTGTACATTTGACCTTTTAGTTGATAATATATGGAGAAAAACACACACACAAACCTATCAAAAGTAGCTTCAAAGAAGGCTTCAAAACTAGCTAATATTGAGATCAGTTTTCTATAATTTTTTAAGACCTTTGACTATTTTGTAAATCTTAATAATACATTTTCCAAACATCAAAAATAAAAAGGCAAATAGGAAAATCACTTTCTATTTATTTAACTCTTATGTTTATTTAAGCAATATATCTGAATTATCCCTATTTTTAACTATCAATGGTTATGATTAATACCAACGATATTAAAGGACAATAAATTTTCTTTTAGGAGTTTTTATTCTATTTTTACAATTCATGTTCTCATGGAGTCTAATTTATTTTTAGTAGAAAATTTTTCAACAGACAAGAAAGTTAGAACAACCTTTAATAATTCATAAGCATAGAGGAGTCAAATATTTGTATCAATATTTTTGCTGTTTACTAAATAATCTCAAAAGCATAATCTCTAGATCCTTTTCAAAAGTTTATCAGAATAGAACATTGAATTCACAATACCATTTCATTATTATATTTATTTAGCATTCAAACAAGGCAATATCTTACATAGGATTATTTTGAATTTTCGAATAATGCATTTTTTTTGCACCCAACACGATTTCCCTGGCCTCATGAATCTCAATATAATGTTAAATTAGACATACGTCAAGTTTTATAAAATACCATTCTAATATTCGCCTATATTACTTTATAAGAAATAAGTCAGAGATCAGTACCTTTATGATATAAAGAGTAAATTGTGCCCCACTGTCCTCAGTCAATTTATCACCAATCAGTAGCTATTTTCCGAGTAATATGTAATAAGTAAGTAAAATATTGAAAAGATTTGATGAATTGTTCAAAATATCTCCTGCATACACCATAAAAATCCAACTAAAACTATTCTGTAACCTGAAAACAAAGATAAAACAAGCAGAATCTTGCCACAGAAAGACATAACTATCCATAACTTTACAATAATACAAGTCAAAGTCACAATTCCATCCTACCTATGGCCATATCTTTTGTGTCAGCATTGCAACCATCCAGTTTCAAGAGATCAACTTCCCAATCAGCAAAAGTTTGGGCATCAATGCTCAAGTAGAATTCACTTCCAGGATAGCCACCACAGGTTTTTGTGCCAAAGTCTTCATAGATGCCAAGTTTTAAGCCTTTGCTGTGGATCTGAGTAAAATAAGGAAATGCCATTGAAACTTTGGGCTTTTACAATTTTAATACAAGAACAGAAATTTCAATTTTTTTGCACAAGTTTTGTTTGTTTATTCAAACTAATGTTCAACCTTTTGGTACTGGACCCAAAACTGCCTGTTTTCACTATTGCCTATTCAAACAAATATAACTGTGTTGATATAAGTAAACCCATCATGTTGTATATAATTTTAAAGCTCAATAAAAAAGCTCAACAACAGCATTGTGTATCCATTTTGCCTATCTATCTATTGATAATAAATACTAACAGCAATTCACATATTTTGTAATACTACCAAAAAGGGACTCAACAGTAAAAATGTCATTTTGTTATATTTTGGGGGGGAAATTTTTCTATAAACAAAACAAAACTTATGCTATGAACATACCAAAAATAATTCAGCCAAATATCTTATTCCCTATAAGTTATTGATCACTTTCCAAGTGGTGCCATACAGCCTTATATTACTTTGTGGCCGCTATCATTTCTATATACAGTACAAGGCATACGTATGTAAAAATACTGCTTCAATTGACTGGTTCTCTCCCTTCCCTCCTTCTTGGTCGTGGAGCTGGAGCAATAGACATGGCATCCTGGCTCCTGGGAAGAAATGTAAGTATCATTGCAAAACATCACTCCAAGAGTGTCACTTTGTCTGCTATTGTTTACCATTCGTCTCTCCTTGCATTTAACTCTCAATAATTTTCTTGTAACTCCTGATCCAAATCAACTCCTTCCCGCTTGAAATATCAATCTATGTTACTTTTATTGCTACTGCTATCATTCATTAGAATTTCTGCTACTTGTTCAGTTGTAAATCGTGTGAGTGTTTGCTAACTTGAAGATGCGGTTTTGAATCTGAAGTGTAGTCTCACTTACTGATGAAAGGCAATCAATCAAAAGCAAGAGTTCTGTTTAGAATACAACTGACCTCTGTCATCGTGAGTTCATGGATGTAGAATGGAAAGACAATGAGAGGTTGAACAAAGGTCAAAGTCCCTCCTTCAGGCAAACAAAACATCCTTTTCATCTGACAAATATTCAACTTCAGAGAAAGCCAGGAATGTTTGAACTCCCCCCACCAACTCTTCGACAAACCTTTATTGACAGACCTCTGTTGCTAGCTGGTTGCTTTCCATATATTTTCATGGTCCAAGCCACATAATCCTGATGTGTACTAAAGTCACATGACCAAATTACTTTCTTTTCCTTTAGTCCATCACACGTAATGACACAACTATAACTTTCAGTGGTGAAACTAGGCTGCTGAATATATTACAATAGGTAGTTCTGATCAAATTTGATATATGAATTGCACAGTACAAAAAAAACAAAAACAGATTGAGATAGGGTTAATGCATTCAGAACAGTCCTGATAGAGAAAACATGGTTTGTGAAATACCCAAGTCTCAAAATCATTAAGGATTTACCTTTGATCACAGAGAAAGTTTTATCTCTAGTTTTAAAGTTTTAAATCAAGATGCTTACATAATCAGCGAGTTTCTTGATGCCGTTCGGGAATCTTTTGGGGTCAGCTTGCAACCTTCCATTTTTATCTCTTTCTTTGGCCAGCCAGCAATCATCAATGTTAATGTATTCATAGCCAACATCTTTGAAGCCATCAGCTGCCATGCGGTCAGCCATTTGCATGAAAAGTTTCTCACTGCAAGGACAAATAAATAAATCAGTACTTTATTTTGTTTATGTAACTTATATCACAGCAACTAGTTAATATCTGTGAAAAAAATCATGGATATTTTAGAATTTCTATGAAATGATTTTTGAGGGGAGGGGGGGGTGAATTTGTTCCAGTTGAAGCATCCATGGTTTGAAATAGTGGGTAGAAAGTATTCTCGTCAGGATGATGGGGGAGGGGAATTAAATTGAAGGTAAATTACATCAAAATTTTCATTCCCTTGAATGATTATGCCAACAGTGACACAGCAAATTCTGGTAGTACAGAAAGTGAAATAACTTGTATGTATTAGTGCCAACTGCATTCGAACCTGGTATACACAAACAAAGGTTTGATTTTAATCATTGACCACTGACTTCATCACTTAACTTTGGTCATTGCCTGCACTAATACTAAATATTAACCACATTTTGCAATTTTAGACCTAAAACTCTTTAGCACCCATTCTGTTCAAAGAGTTCAGATGATTGAACTCCATGTTTGTGTTCCTAACAATGTTTCTGCCAATCAATTCTACGGCTATCTTCAGGTGTACTACCCAAAGGTGATGGTGGAAAACAGAATTTTTTCTCCAATGGTAGTAACGCTTATAACATAGGATTCAATCGAGGAGCTCAATCATTTGAAAGATTCTTTGAATGTTAATGACCTTTCTCGAAATTAAGACGGTATCACTCAATCTGTTGTGGCACACTAATTGAAGGGAAAGATTTTCAGATTTAATTAATCAGAAACTAATGCAATAGACAGACTAGATATATTTTATCTTATTTTTAGTAATCTATTATACTCAGCATTTAACAAGTTGAAAATAATGTTACACCTCTTATATGTCATCTGGTAATTGAAAATTCATTATATTGAAATACTTTAAGCATGGAGGGGATTTTGAAGACTTTCTGTAAAAATTCATTCTACATAATTTGCACTTTAAAGCCATTTTGTGTAAGATGCCAGTTACCTATATTATATAGATATTTATTGGACAACAAACTTTTGCAGAAGGCCAGGTTAATTAAGCACCTAGAGAGGAGCAGACTTACTTGCATTAGCTAGTGAGACTTACATTTCTATAAGTCATCTAACTACTTATTTCATATAAAACTCATTTAATTATTTTTTTTTCACCCAAAACTTTCCGACAGAGAATGAATTAAGGAGTGCTAAGTAGGATGCATTTCTTTTATGGAGTATGGATAAGAAATTACATATTTGGTTTGCTTGTTTAATAGTGTAGACTTCTTGTGGAGCATATGGCCACAACTACTCTGCTGCGGTTCCAATAACAAGCAGATTTTTATGAGGTGGAGTTGCTGGCCCCAGGCTCAATCTTTTCTTTATCCAGGCTTGAGACCAACTATAGTGACAGCCAAGCTATAGGTCTTTTCTGTCAAAATTACCATTTCTTAAATAGACATTCTTCACAGGGGTAAAAGACCCCAACTGCCCAGCTATTTACCAAAAGTTTGGGGGGGGGTGAAGTAGTTCCATGTCTTTCTCAAGGGCATTAGTGCAAAGTGAATGCGAAGAGCCTTGATTGAAGCTTACACAATCTGGTAAGGTGAAGTATAAGTAAAATAAACAAGCTTAGCTGTGTTAGATTCAAACTCCTTTGCTTCATTAAAATCTAAAAAGTAAGTAAAACAGAATTTGTTTCTCCATACAATATTATTCCAAAACTATGCGCCATTTTTCAACTCCTTTATTAGAAGTTCCTGCAAATGGAATCAGCAAACTGTAGCAAAATGAGTTGACCTGGGGTAGGGATTTAGAAGTGGGGGAATGAATATGTCCTCTTTTTTAGAGTACATTACAGTCTCTGTTCTTCATGCATGACGTTAGTGGCTGATCTGAGATTAAAGTCAAAAGTCAATAGTAGGAGTTTGACAAAAAAAAAAAAAAAAAGAAAATGTCTACTCAGCCAAATGGTTGATCCACCACTAGCCTCGAAAGGAAGGAAGGGAGAAGGACAAAAAAATTGTACTCAGCCTGATGTATAATCCGCCACTGGTTTCAAAGGCAAGACAGAAATAATGAAAAGAAATAAATAAAGGAAAATACAACTCAGCCTAATGCTTAATCCACCATTGTTATCAAAAGAAAAAGAATAAAGAATAAAATCATTCACAGGTGGATTTGATCCCATGATCTATTGTTTACAAGCCAAACACCATTAACCACGGAGCTACCGACGTCTTGATGAAAATGGAAACTTATCTAAAGGACATCAGGGTTTAGTTATGTACAGTTTTAGAGACATATTTAGTAGTTTTGTGCAGAAAAGAAAATTCATATACCCCATAATTAATAACTATTTACCATCACTTCCATTGTTGTTGCTTTTTATTACAACTAATCAATTAAGATAAACATACACAATTAGGGTTGTTTCTTTGTGAAAGGTTTTTCATATACAAAACTGAAAAATTACCTACACTATTTAGTAGTAAACGGAAACAAAATCATCTGTAAACTAATCCTTTTTTAAATAGGCAACCCAAAAGAAATGTAAATGAAGTAGAGAACTTTTTTGAAATCTTTTAAAATCATATGAAAGTAAACTGCGGTCCTTTAAACAAGAATTAAACATATTCATGGGATGAGCAATGATCCTCACCCTTAAGACATCTCTTTTTGACCAATGGCAATAGATTCCAGCATGACATCATCCATCTTTCTGTTTTTTTTTTTTTTTTTTCTCTTTAAAATTCAATTCTTCTGAAATTTCAACACTTGACTAATAGCGTTAATCAATTCCACTTAGTAGGAGTTTGACATAAAAAAAAAACAAAAACAAAAAAGACTTATACTAACCAACATTTTTTGAAGTTTTATTTTTAGAGGGTGTTTTATAAACAAAATTTCTAGAGACTTGTACATTCGGTTCTGATATTACTAAAATTTACCACATCTATTTGACAATTTGCAATTTCTACAGAAAGAGGGAATACCCAATAAATGCACCATATTGTACCTAACTATATAATACCATTGTCACTTTTTTTGTGCAGAAGTCCATTCATCTGTCATACTTTTCCAAACTGATATATGAAATAAAGAAGCATCACCATGCAATTTGATTATCTTACGTACCCTGGAGTAGACTGATGACATAAATATGAGCTACTGCTACAGAGATAAAATAATCAAGATTTCAAGTGTGAAGTATTGTCAGTCAGTCAGATTGAGTAGTGGGAAGCCATTATCAAAGCAGCAAAAGTCGCCAAAAAGACGACCTTGTTATCATAATGCAGCAAAAATATTATCAGTCATTTTTGATGGGTTCTATGCAAGCATTTCATATAAATAAGATCCATGACCATGTGATGTGCCCAAAATTTTGTAAAGTATGAGGTTCAAAATCTAGAGTGAGAGAAAAAAAAAAAGTTGGGACATGCAATGAGACATGCTTGGTTGATTTTAATCATCTGACAGAATCTTCCTTCTGCCCTGGTCAATACTCAATTTGTTCTGAATTTCAGACTATTTCTGAAACTTGAGATAAGTTGGACTTGTATTACATTATGAAGAATAAAATTTGAATTTTCTCATAAAAAAATTTGGCAAAAAGTATTTGAAAACAATACAAATGGATTTTCCCAGAACAAAATTGATAGCTGTATCAAATGACTAGTGTAAATTACACCATTTATATAATAGATAGCAATTAACTATATAAACTGCTATCACATGATCAAGAAAAGAAAGAAAAAGGTAACTGATTATTAAACTGATTATTAAAAAAAAAAAAAAAAAAAAAAAAAAAAAAAAATCTGATTTTTAATGCACAGTATAAGAGTTGAAAGAATTTAAGCAAACAAATTTTGGGTAAAACAATACAAAATTTGACAATTGGTTCATCTAATTCTTTCAAGAGCTGAATGGTGATTATCATTCATTCATTCATGTATTTATGTATGGATCAATACTTCCGCCAAGGGTCAGAGCATCTGTGTGCTCTGCCTGAGATCAAAGTGGGGCTCTCTGGACCTGTGTTTCAGATCAGAGTGTAGTATCTATGTTATCTGCCAAGGATAAAAATGTTGCTTTCCAGCACATGTGCCTAGGATCAGTTTAGTATCCGTGCACACATTGAAAAGTGTTGCATATATCTACATACATAGAGATATTTTAATGTAGAAACACATTGTGTTTTATATTTATAGCATAAAAACTGGAGAAACCAATGTTGATACATAGATATATTTTAATATGGAAACACATTGTGTTTTATATTCATAGCATAAAAACTGGAGAAACCAATGTTGATAGTTATGGTTGACAGTTTTTAATCTATATTATTTTAGCTCTTTCTGTTCCCATACTCTTTGTATTTGTAGTGTTACTATACATGCAATCATTTGAGTGAATCAAAGTTTGACATGACCATGACATCATGGGGTACATATCTCCTGATAAGTTTTTGTAACATGATTACGACAAAGAAGACTGAAGCTATTTGTGAACATTCCTCAATCACGAGTTGTGAACAAAAATGAGTCATTAATTCATTGCCAATCATGTGACAAATCATAGGTCACAAAAAAACATAAAATTGATGGAGGACATTTCAAGGTATATTGACCTAAAAAGTTTTTTATGTCCATATCCCAGTTATGTTATATATTCATCAACAGGTACTTTGATAGTCATGTGCAAGTATTCTACATATGTATGTCCCTATTATAGTTAAATTGTAAGCCATATCTAATTCTTATGGATTCTTTCCTAAATTCAGAGAATGTTTGTTGTGTTGATAATAAGTGTAAACATACACAAGAGCGAGTTAAAGTACGTTTCTATTTACCCCAAACCTAACAAGGTCGGTTTGATGTGGAGAACTTCTTCAGAAATTGTCTCCTATTTTTGCACGGACATCAGAGTATTTGACTTGATCACAGGGTGAACCAGATTCCACTGGTCTAGATTAGACAGAGCAAAGCCAAGGGCATCACATTTGCAACCATCAGGTAGAAAATAATCTTCCAAATATAAATTTGGATGTCTTTGAAAAAAACAAACAAAACAAAACAAATAAACTCAAGCGAAGCAAAAGATACGTGCTTTTTTTTCAAAAGCGTCTAAAATCTTTACAGAACCCTTTCAACCTCATGCTGGAGCTTCTGCTTCCATAGAACCCTGCTTTAAAAAGATTTACTAACTAGATACATTCAAACTTATATTTTTGGTTCAAAAAGAGTTCTTACTTAAAAGAAAAAAATGCTTTTATAATAAAGACAGATGTAAAATTAGGAGCACATCAATTAGTTTAAAAATTCACAGGTATTATAATCTAAAAGTAATTATCAGTATTTTATATTGTACCAGAAGATAATTTTCTAAATATTTGTTTATTTTAGTGAACATTCCAAGATACTCCATTTTGTCAGTCTCCTCTCAAAAGACATTTAATATGACATAAAATCCGTTTCCTTGAAAAACTATTGATAAGCTTAGCTCACCTTTCATAAAAATCAATGTTTTTTTGACACTTTATTTACTTACATAAAAAAAAACATGTACACACAAATTTATCCAAGTTTCATAAATAGAAATATAACTACCACATATTTCAGTAGATAAGGTGACCTTCAGATAAAAGGAGACCCCAATTTTAGTCTGATTTTAAATGGTTCTCGCACACTGTTTTTATAATTGACCTTATAGATAGCCCTATTTTGGGGCGAGTGCTTGAAGTGTCGTCTCAACTGCCGAATATATATAGAATTTGCAGAGAAGTTTGTAAAAAGTAAGTACATACAAATAATCATGGATTCTTTGACCTACATAGGTGAAAAAATATATCAATATATTGATTGACTGATATTCTAATTATGAACAAAGTATTCAATCTTTGTTTATGCAAGCTGTGATCATATGATGGTAAAAATCAATCAATGGGTAATGAGTAATGGTCAAGGGTTTCAAAGACTGGCAGGACAAGTTATCAGAAATGGATCAATGATGGAACAAACTATCACCTGTAGATAAGGTGTAGTAGATATACAGAGAAAGGCAGAGGGGTAAAGAGGACACTTAGCAGTGCTTATACATTAGAGAAGGATAAGGAATGTACTCACCTGATACAATTGTCAGGATCATTGACACAGTCCGTATTACAACGGAATCTCTCCCAAGACAACCACCCCATGGGTGGTGTGCGAGCAAGGCCATTGTTCAATGATAATACTGTAGATATGGAGAGCAGCAAAGCTACCAAACACACTTGTTGACCGAACATCTTGTTGGGTCTAGATCACTGAAATTAAAATAAACTGATTTAAATCTGTAAAGAGAGAAAAACTGTAGTATATCAAAGCATACAATGCTACAACGGGTACCTACTGTAGAGCAAAGGTTGACAAAGACCATTGCTAGTGAATTTAATCCCCACTTGATGCCCCACTATTGTAGCTGACTTGTGCCAAACTTTAATAAACTTCCATGATGCTGTAGAACTTTGTTTCTAAAGATTTATGTTGTGTTCAGAGAAGTATACAACTCAATCTTACCAATATGGAAGATAGGATTAATTCTGAAAATGACAGTTGATTAACACAGACCTGTCAGATTTTGTTATTATATTAATGCTTATTCAAATGTTCCCAACATAAGTGATTAAGGCTCTTCTGAAGAGATAATGAGCTTTGCAACAATATTTTGGAAAAAATTTGCAACAGGTTAGAGATAGCAACACATTGAGCAGAAACGATGAATTTGAAATAATCAGAAAAGGTTTCTTCAATTCAGAGCATACTCTGGAAAAAATGACAGTTAAATAAGACTGATAAGAATGCTTCAGTATGGGAAAATGAGGAAAAACAAAAAATTAGGAAAAAAATGCAGAAACTTTTGGAAAAAATACAAGCGAGATTGATTCTGTTGGTTTAAGAACCTTCCAGTAATTCTTAAATCATATTAAGTAGAGGACTGGTTGATAGAAATACATTAACTATCCCTTTTACCCTCTGTTGCAATCCAATTTGCTGGTATATAATATACATTTTTGAATAAATAAAGATATGCTAATATTACAATGAGTTCAATGTATTGGTATTTTGACTAGTGCAGGAAGGGCTTGAAATGAGGATTGAATGAGTTTCAGTGAGTGGTAGTTTCCCAAATCTTGTAAACCATGCGCCTTTTAAGCTAGCAAATACTCAAGTAACTCTGATAGCAAACTTGGGAAGAAAAAAAAAGGGATTTCATTTGAAAAACAAAAAAATGAAATCTTGGAATAAGACTGGGTATTTTGGAATCGGTCAGTAGGCAATGATTCAAATTATTAGAAAAGGAATATTTAAAAGAGCAATAAGAAACACTAATGAGGAGTAACAGCAGGTGGCTGATGGTAGCAATCAAACTTATCACAATTTGCAAGAAGAGCTTGGTAGCAGGGCAGGAGACTAAGAGCTATGACAGCAATACAGCAATATCTCTGTTATTAAGCAAGCGACATTCATGACTATATATTTGAAGTGACACAGTTTGTATTCATTTAAGGATGAAAAATAATCCCTATCCCTTTGTCTAGTAGTCTATTATGAGCAATGGCTGACTTGGTAACTTATATTCTAAAAATATTAATTAAAACTAAAGGCATGTAAAATATGCAGCTTAGTACAATTTCAGAAATCATCGAGCCATTTTTATATTTATAAACAAATATACATTAAAACAAAGCCCCCAATTTTGGGGGGCTCTAGTTAAGCAATATTCTTATAATTCATACCCCTTTCAAACAAGTCATAGGTATTCTTTAACTTGTATGTCATTCATCATTGAAATGTCTGCAACACTATAAATATATTGATTTCAATCATAACATTTGATTTAATGAATAAGAGACATAAGATTTTTCTGTTGGTCTTCTACTTGTTATAAATATTTGAATAAAATTACCAATGCCACTTTTCTAGCTTATCTTATTGTTCAGGCATGTTTATGACTGATATGTACTTGAAGTACATACTCCATGAAGTACAAAGCTCATGGTTTTTTCTTGTGACTCTTTAAATATTTACTTAATAGCTCACAAGTATGAAAACCTCCACTTCTATAGAACAGGAGAAGCTCCGCACTTTACTCTCAGTTGGAAAAATTCCAAATAATAGTGACTCAAAGAAACCCATTATTTGGTGGTGGAGGGACTGCAAAGCGGTTGATATCAAAGGTAGCAACCAAGTGTGTACCAGTAAAACAAAATTTACTATTTAATAGCAACCTGTTATTAAGTAAAAAAATTGTCTGGTTCAGACAAGCGTAAAAGAATAAACATCAATTTGCAAACAAATTTTCTTTAAGTATTACTTTTATAAGTTGACATTAATTGGATGAAAGAATAAAAGATGAGTTGTTCTGTTTTTAACTTTGTGCCATATTTTGAAAGAAAGAGTGAATAATTACATGTTATAGAAGATTTTTTTGGCAGAGGGAATAAGTCATTATTCTTGAAGGAAAAGGTTGGTCTTGGATTGAAATAATTCACTAAGTCTTTGCATGTGAAAAGCCATTTTGAAAACATTGAAGATACTCTTCAACTCTTTGCACATTCATGAAGTATTCATTAATCTGACAACAATTAGTGCTATCTCGAAAAGCACATCTAGTCTTCCAATAATCCTAATATAAACAAGAGTGTCAAAAACCTCTTCAAGGAATTATAGCTTCTCAATCGGTAGATAAATGTTTATTTTTTTGTGTATCATGCTTATCTCAGTCATGCACTTCAAGAGTTTTATGTCAAGTGAAAAAGAAAATTACTGTAGTTGCCGGCCTACAAGATGCATGGTTTGCATGAGTATCTAGAGAACTACCAGTCACTGCTAGTTATCCGAGCCCCATAGCTGTCTATTTTGGAGCTTTGGTATATGCTCCCCAAAACATTATATCAATGCACTGGATACAGTGTGAAATTTTCTTAGTTCCTTTCATTCAATTAAAAGGTGTGGTTAATGTGCCGGCAAATGCGGTATTTTGAAAGAGAAAAAATCTATTTTATCGAAGATATTCAGAGAATAAAATTTAAAACATTGAATTTTCAAAGCAGTATAAAAATATTCCTTTTTTAAGAGGCTGAACCCCCCCCCCCAAACATCACATCCACACAGCAGAAAATGGAAACCTACCTTCAAGATTATAAAGTTATACCTAATCTAGTATGCAATGGTTTCTGTGTAAAAAGTAGACCTATTTGCTTCAGACCTATCTATAGAGGAAGAGGTTAAAAATATTCAATCTTTTCATTTAAGAAGACTTCATTCCCCTCCCCACCAATATTATCCCAATTTGTTTTCATCAGATGAAGCAATGTCAACCGCTAATAATTTTTTATTAGTATTTTCTTTCATCTTGACTTTTAGTTGCTTTTTATTGCGACTTTACTCACTGTCACTCCATGGCAGTGAATGAACAGAATAAAGAGTAAGCTCTTGACAAGACTTGAAATGCTACCTATATTCAGCACTACTTTTATCGACTGACTGCCATAGATGAAAGGAAATACTAGTCAAAAATTAATATTGGTTGACTAATCTCATTTTTGAAATTCGATCAGATTTGAAAACTTTAAAATGAGAAGAACATTATGTAAAATTCACATTTATCCATATTAGATATAGACACGGCACACTTCAGATAACATATCTCAGCAAGTTTACATGCGAAAATATGTTGATAAAGATTTTTTGTTAATATGTTCTGATACATAAATATAAGATACATTTCAAAGATTAAACACATATGGAAACAATCTTCAGACAGACCGAATAATATTACAAACTTTGGACTGTTACCTAATTCTTGTGATCCAGTGAAAAAACAAGAAAAACTAATAAGGGAAGTTGAATCGTTATGTTTGATGAAACTTGCTGCCAGAATACACATCTAAAATATTCACTTATATAAACACCAGGGTCTGTCACTTTATGCAAAAATGGTCATGCTATGTGTTTGTTCATATTCAAGTGTTTAGAACAGCTACAAGTTTTATTTTGTGTTCAAATGAAACAGTACAAATAAAAATTGGTGTATTTAAAGCAGGTTTTTTATCGATTTAAAGAAAAAATCTCTACAAGAAGTGGCGGATTGGTTTTCAATCAAAGTGATAAAATGATACTGCACGATTAATACATCTTGGTGTAAGATTCCTAGGCCATTAAGAGGGGGATCGGTTTTCTATTGGTATTTTGTAGTCAACTGACCCTCACACTCTGATTAATACATCTATTGCTTCAAGAAACTAGAAGACACTCAGAGAACACATATTGCTGCCAACGCCATTTGTCAGAAGAAATAATTGCGCATTGATCCAACCCAAAATTTAATCACTTCTCTCATTGCCCACAATGAAATTGAAATTCATTGAGAACTTTTGGAGATATCATGGGGACAGACATAGAACTTCCAGAGATATTGTGTGGTGTGAACATATAATTACAATGTAGAGGAGGTGATTAAACATGGATTAACCCAAAAATTTGATCACTCTTTCTGTAGCCTCTACAAAATTACATTGAAATTCATGGAAAACTTCAGGAGGTATCATGTGGACAAACATGAGCATATACATTAATGTATGGCAAAAACCCCCAAAAAACAACAAACAGAAACAAACTAGCATCTCACTATCAAAAAAAAAATTCCTGTATCTTCCTCAAAATTTAATCACTACTTTTGTAGCCTGTTATCCACCATCCAACAAAATTTAATAGAAAATCTTCTAGAGATTTTGGAGATAGTGGAAAGACATGAAATTTCTATATTATGTGCAATGGACATATAACAACAGAGTAGAAAAGGTAATTGTGTATGCACCAGCCACAGAATTTAAATCACTTCTTCTCTAGCCAATTACCCATCCTTCCACAAAATTTCATAGAAATTCATTGAGAATTTTTGCAATCGATTTCTGAATATATTTGCATAAAAGCCACTCTCAAGTAAAAGTCGTCCCTCCCCTGTTTTTTGCCAAAACTTTTTGGATTTTTCTCCGTATCTCATGTAAAAGTCGACCCTAGTTCTTTGCAGACAGAGCAACACTTGTAAATCAAGGTATCATCTTGAACAAATGCTATGATGGGGAAATCAATTTTTCCACGCAATCATGTTCTGATGAACGTAAGGGGTCAATTTCAGTTAAGTAGGTCAACAGAGCCTGAGATGCCTCTGTATTGAATGTCTACTTCACCTTTTGTCTGCATTAATGAAAAATTCTTAATTCATTTTTGCTTCTATTGTCACTATTTATTTTGATAAATGTCTTATATTTTGTGACTTTAGGCTGCATTGAATCTATCAAAAATAAAAAATGAAGTCAAGAAAATGATACGGCATTCTCCAATCCAGCCAAGAAAAAGAAAACGTTTCGAGACGAAAGTGTTCTTTTTAGTAGAGAAGTTCTATGTTTCTTTCATTTTGGTATAGCCTTAAGCTGCACTGAATAAACAAAAACTAAATGTTGTACTGACATACTATACCATAACATACCTGTAATGAGTGTAACCATGAAAATATTGTGGTTGTAAAGTTGTGAGGGAGACTTGTTCAGCAGATACTAGTCACATACATAGTATTGTAGTAAATAACAGTGATATACTGTAATCATGAGCTTTAAATTTTCATTTAGCTAACTTGCCAGGTGTGATGGAGTAAAAGGGCCAGTGTAAATATTTATAAAAATCATGTGTCCTTATTTATGTGTTTGGTTAGTAGGACGTGCATTTTAATGCATCGAAACATCGGTACTGCTACTGAAATTCATTGCTTTTTGAAAACATTTTTCAATTCATTTAGAGACCATTTGGGCTTCTGCTTATTGATACTGTATTTGGTATCCAGTCCCTTGAAAGTAGTATCTATGTTATAGTTGACCCCATAAATTTGACGTAAAAAACAAAAAGATAAAAAAAACAGCAAAAAACTGACCTTTACAAGAGTATAGACAGTAATAAATGGATTCCTCCAAAGATTAATGAATTATACATCCACATATATGATAATTAGCAATGTGCATATGATATTGTGAAATAGAATTTCGTACATGTTCTAATGACAAAATAAAAAAGGCTGTATTTAACAAATAAAAACTAAAAACAAAGAACAGAAATTAAAAAAAAAATTTGTTTGGAGGTCAACACAATGCTATTCTCCAAGCTCACTGTGATGCAAATCTCTATGTTCATGAAATGCAATATGTATCCATATATAGTCATTTTTGACAGCATGGGTGTATATATATATATATATATATATATATATATATATATATATAATTCAGCATCTGTCTTAGCAACACTCTAAAAATAGCTTTTAATTAGGATTTGATGAAAATCAGTCAATTCAACAATCATTTAACCAAATTTTGAAAAATTATTCCTCTTTTTACTAGAAATATAGTGAAAAATAGTTATGCTGTGTCTGTTACAAGTTGAAACAATTCAATTGTATATTGAGTTCCGAGTCACTTTTCCTTACCTATAAGTGATGAAAACCTGCTTCAATTTATGAGCTTTTATGGGGCAGCTAAATATGCATGGACTAAACTTGTAAAGCATTTTCCCTGGATCCAAATGCCATCACATGGGTAATATTCTAGTATATATATATTACACACACAGATATGTACACGCACAACACACCATAACCCTCCACCCATCTCCGTATCATTTGCACTTTCCAACATTTTGTGTAAAATAAAAAAAAGAAATCAAAAAATATCCATGTGGGTATCATTTACGGAAACATAATTGCAGAAAATTTCTCCAGCACAGTTGATGGCGGCAGTGGAAATAATTTATGACGAATATCCTCTTTTAAACACATATCTTTCAGGTGATTATAATTATAAAAACGTAAGTTTGGCTAAATTTACCTCTTATTATTATTATTACTATTATTCAAATTTTTTTTTTTAACAAAAAAGGAAATACACAAGCAGTCAACACGATAACACACTGGCCTTGACCAGCATGAGATTACACAATGTTCCAGTAAGTTTAGTCGAGAATTGTACTGCAAACTACTGCCACCACCATTTCATAATACTTATTGTCGTGTTAATTTGATCACGTGGGTTACAACTGTTAAGAGAAAAAGGAGTGGAAAAATAGCCAAATCAAAGATTGGCAAGTTCAATTAATGATTGCCATCCCACCACTGCCCCGCAGACCCCATTGGGGCCAAATATAAGTTTCCACACATGCATGCACCCCCCCCCCCTACACATTCTCCTGCTAAATTAGGCATTGAATTTTTTCCTCCTACAACTTTGCATTCACACACAATCTCATGCAAAAAATGAGTATGGATTATACTCCAGGGATGTATTTTTCATTAAGAATTTGGTATCAGATCATACACAGGGAATTACGAGATATACATATAAAAAATTTTCAACTTCAATTGAAACTGAGACCGAGTTTGAAGAATCATACCAGCCTGAATGTTCCAACAAAACAGGAGAGGAAATGGAAGAGACCCTCAGCAGAAGATTTGAGAAGCTGGAGAAAGAAAGGTGTCATACCAAATCCAAATCAGAATAATTAATGTAATTACTTTGATAGTTGGAATAGACAATGGTGGGTAAAAGCTCTGCTGAAGCAAAGCTACTTAGTCATAACACACACACATTGGTTTGATCAGTTCCAGCATAATTAACAGAGATTACATTGGGTTACTTGGCTGATAAGGGAAAAAAAAAAAAAATTTCAAGAGTTATTTTTAAGTTCTTGATATTTACTGAACTCAGCTACAGTACAAGGCCAAATTAGAGAAAGACTGAGTAGCAATCAATCTTTCAAGTTGGAAGAGCATTCATGTACTGGAAAAAAAATTCTGATAATCCTAACAATTCTTTCTTTGACTATGATTTACCACTTGTCTCAATTTTACTACATGGAAGTTTGTAAAATCCTTTTTTTCTAGAAAACTTTAAAAATAGTTTTTAGATACTTTGCTTTTTTGAAAGCTAGGTCAGGGGTCATACAAATGTATAAAAACCAGGTATAAACATGGAACCTAACCAAGAGACAGACACGCAAACAAAGAAGCATGCAGTAAGAGTATGAGAGAATCATGCTCAACCTCACATGGAGAGATCACAAAACAGCACAATATATCAGAAAAAAAATGGGGGTCAGAGACAGAAAGTAGAAAACTCAAACGGCAATGGGCTGGTCATGTTGCGAGAATGAAAGACAACCGATGGACATCACGACTCACAACATAGATCCCCAGAGACCACGTGAAAACCGAGGCTGATAAAATACAAGATGGAGAGATGAACTAGACTAATTCAGAAAATATTGGCTCCGCAATGCCCATGATAGAGAAATGTGGTGGATCCTGGGGAAGGTCTATGTCCAACGACGAACATTAAAAGACTGATGATGAAGTCAAAAGTGTCAGTCAATAACTAGGTACCAGCTAAGGTAGTAGGTAGTTCATTTTTTACAGGATGAAGTTGCTAGCCCCATGTCCCATGCCCCAGCCTTCTCTTTTAATTAGGCTACAATCAGGATCTGTCTGTCAGAGTGACCTTCCCTTAGATGGACTGCTCACAGGGCAGAAGTGATCCAACTGCCCAGCTATTTCCCCACAGCTGGGGGAGAAGTGATTACATACCTTCCCCAAGGGAAATGGTGCAAAATGGATGTAAACAGGCAAAACTTCAACTCAGTTGTTCAATTCAGTTTTCCATGCCATAACTGTTATGCCACTCAGCACTTCCCATTACACCCCAAGTATTTAGTCAATTTGAGTGGAAGTAAATTACTGAAATTCTATCAACTTTCAGTTATTTCAACTGTTTTAACTGCATACTCAGAAATTACAGGCTAATTTTAGGATTGGGCTATTTGGTGGGACACTTCATAATTGGTCAGACTCAGCACAGATCGCAAAATTAATACAAGACTATACCAAGACAAAGTAAAGCTTTTTATTTATGAACTAGTTGCAAACACGGACATTGCATTGGGTACACTGGTTCTTGCATGATCACCAAAGTAAAGTGACGGTGAGCCTAGTCATTACCTAGATGAGTGATAGTCTGGGAATACCAGGGGGCCTTCCGCAGTGTTTCCTTAGCCTCTGCTCTGAAGACAATTAACAGAACATCTTGCCAAACTAAGACCAGACTGTGCACCCCACACTTCCCAAGCACAGGCCGCATCAGTGAGCACACGTGACAGTGCACTCTCCTAGTACGATGAAGTGGCAGCAATCATCACCATTGAACAAATGTCTAAACTTTCATTCACTTTAATGATTACATAAGTATTGACACAACAGATTCTGGCAGTAATGGGAGAGATAAAAACCAAAACCTTACACATTTTAGCACTCTGTATTTGAATCTGGTATATTTAGGACAGATTTAGACTTCTTTTGTTGCTGCCCAATGATTTTATTGCTGTTCTGTCACTTCATTTTCTGTACTGAGAAAATATTTCTGATGGTAAGGAAAAAATTTGATTAGACAGAATTTTGCAATTGTTGATATAGAATTTGTTTGACCAAGTCTTGGCACTCCATCAAAAATGTCCAAAACTAACGGTTCAAGTACATAGTGTCTATTGTAAATGGTTCCAAGACAAAATGCCCAAAATACAAACAAGTCTAATGCAAAAAACCCCAATGCTCATAGGGGCCAATTTATACATATATACGCACATATACCTCACATTATCCCCAAGAACGGTTTATCTGGTGTCGCTTAAATTGCTTTTTCACCTCTATCATTAAAAGTTTGTTTTTTAACTGGATAGTTCTCCGGTGTCACTGGAGTTGCTTTTTACAGGATTTTAAAAAGCTATTTCAGCGACATCAAAGAACTAACCAGATAAATGTCAGTTAAAAAACAAACCTTGATGACAAAGGTGAAAAAACAATTTGAGTAAAACCAAAGAAGTGGTTCTAAGAAATGCTACGTGGGGATGGTGTGAAGCATATGTACATATACGTACATACTGTGCGTAAATTATATACATACAAAATGCACACATATGTACTATACATGTATGAATTGGTCCTTTTGGCACAGGCCCTTTGATCACAGAGTCTTTTTGCATTGGACACGTTTGCATTACTAGCCTTTACTGCATTGAGCCTCATGTTCATTGGAACCTCTAACTTGTAATCATTCAATCTGTATGTGGTCTGTTAAGATTAGGAAAAGATGGATTGTTAGGAATTGATGTGCCACTGACAGAATACGGGAATGTAAGACAATCCATAGGTAAATCATTTTTATTATTAACAATGCTAAGATATGTTGATGGTACAATTAGTAGGGTACCAGATCATATAATATTCTTACTGAGTTACCCCATAATGGCCTTCTGCCAAATGAGCTAAACTTAGTAAATAGCTTGGCACTGACTGTTAGGTGATGACTGGCAAATTTATCCCCAAGACCATTAACTAGTGTAGAAAGCAGATTGATGCAATTCAATCTACTGCAATATCAATATTATTCACCAAGAAGAAAAAAAAACTTTACACTTGCTAGATTTTTTTTTTATTTGACAAAGTATGAAAGAGAATTGACCATCAGAAAGGAATGAAAAGCATTAGTGTTGCATTTTCAGGCAGCAATATCAGGATAGCTGGTAAGGAACAACCTGGTGAATTTAAGTTTAAAAACTTAACTGTTGGCACCTTTGGATGGGAGCTTGGGGTCAGAGAGTCCCATGATCATGACACCCCAAAAAGATAAGGAAAAATTCATGTAAAGAAATTTCTGAACAGATTAATAAAAAGAACAAAGATAGTTGTTTTTGACAGAGTGAAAAAAAAAAGACAAGAGAAGAAACTAAACACTTAAAGATAAGACTTTTTAGATTGAATTTCATAACATGAAAAAAAAACAAAACAAACTTTGCTGAAGCTTGGTTGGGGAAGGCCTATACATGGTGACCTGTGTCTGAATTTAGTCAGTCTCAGATCTGATTTCGTAACTGTATGGACCTTCCTCTTACATTTTGCGCACAAAAACACTCTACACAATCAAATTATCTTTGAACCTTTTTTACCATCCAAACACTATAAAATGACTTTCCTCCAACATGTTTTCTGACCACGAGGCAAAAATCATCTACCCTTATCAACTCAACACTGACAAAAAGCAGCATCTCCACTGAATTCAACATCTTGTCCAAAAGACTCTTTCAACTTAAGAAATGAACTCTTGTGCAAAAGCACTTATTTGCTAACTAAACTTTCCTACTTCCTTCTCTGTTAATAAAAGTTGTGTTTTGTTCCATTTAATTGCTTTAGGTAGATGCGTTCTTGATATGCGAGTATGCAAAAAAAAAAAAAGTGTGCAATAAACGACAGTTTTAATTCTAAAAAATATTTCACCGTAAGATTAACTATCCTAATACCAGCTCACCCAAACTCTTCACAGCCTGCCTTGAGATGATCTTCAGAAGGCTGGACTGGGAGAGTAAAGGAATTAGAATAGACGGCGAGTGTCTGAGCAACCTTAGATTTGCAGACGACATAGCCTTTTTCGCAGAGAACCTACATGACCTCCAACTAATGATAGATGAACTAAATGAAGAGAGCAAGAAAGTCGGCCTACACATGAACTTCAGCAAGACGAAGATCATGTGCATATTGGAGATAAAAACACTAAGATCAAAATCGAAGACTCAGAACTGGAGAAAGTAGATCACTACATCTACCTAGGACAACGAATCTTCATGAGACTCTCAAAAGAAGAAGAAATCAAGCAAAGAATCACACTCGGATGGCAAGCCTTTGGCAGAGCTAGCTCAACCTTCAAAAATCCTAAAAAGACGGGGGCATAACCAATGCATCCTCCCAATAGTCACTTATGGAGCTGAAACATGGAACCTAACCAAGAGACAGATCCGCAAATTGAGAACCATGCAACGTGCTCATGAAAGAATTATGCTGGGCCTCACATGAAGAGACAACAAGACAGCACAGTACATCCAGGAAAAGACAAGAGTCAGGGACATCATAGAATCCATTAGAAATCTCAAATGGCAGTGGGCTGGCCATGTTGCAAGAATAGCGGATAACCGATGGACATCACGACTCACGACATGGATCCCCCGAGATCACATGCACAACCGAGGCCGGCAGAATATTAGATGGAGAGACGAGCTAGACAAATTCAGAAAGTACTTGCTCCGCGACGCCCATGATAGAGAATTGTGGCGAATCCTGGGAAGGTCTATGTCCAACAACGGTCGTTAAAAGACTGATGATGATAATGATGATATTCAAAATAATCTGATACTCACGACAACGTTTCATCGAAACTATTTTTTAAATTTGTAATTTGAATAAAATAGAAGTTACTTCTAACAATCAAAATATAAAAAATTCTTAAAACAGTCAAACTCTACCAGTTTAATAAATTATATGCTATAGATCGCAGATAAATGATTATTTGATCATTTTTGCACAAAAACAATAATAAACAAAGAAATCATCGAACGTTTCGACAAGAAAAAAAGGCGGAAGTTGTTTCGATGGAACGTCGTGCAACTACAATCTATTTATTTAAAAATGTGACGTCGCGTGAAAATAATGAATTATTTGATTAAGGTCCCTTGATCATTCTAGTGTTAGGGTTGAATCAGTAACTTGTTCATTTAATATACTAACAGTCTTCAAGAAGAGCCAAGTTATGTGAATTGTACTAATTGGAAAAAAGGGTGAAGAGATTTTTTCACAACTACTTCCGCCTTTGACCTATCTGGAAAGATATCAAATAACAAAAACGATTCTCTTCGTTCAATATTCTTTTGAGTAAACTGAATCGATAGATTAAATCAGTGATAGTTGTTGATGTTAAGCCGGTTTTAACAAGAACGAAAGTACGATTTTGTAAAGTTGCTCACTCTCAGAAATTAAAATAGATATATTTCTCATCCTATCAACATCTGTGATAATTTAAATCTTTTTCATAAGATTTACTTTAGTTTACCTTGTTGAAAAACTTTTCTTCGCCAGTAATACTTGAGCTTTTAATTTTGGACCCTGTTACCTTACAGGAATTTGATAATTTTTAGAAAAATTGATTTAAGGTGTCAAGTTTTCTTTACGATGTAGCTGTAATAAACTTGGTAAACTAAGGGGCCGTCACTTTCCGTCGGTTGCATGGAAACGGGGCTTTAATAATTTATTAACGAATTTTGTGTGCTTTCATTGTGTTTGGGGGAAGTTCATGCAAAGCTTCACGACAGTGCGCAGGGTTTTTGGTCCAATCGTGCGCTCATTAGTAACCGATGTCAACAATATAATGAATAAATTAATAATTGGTCTACATGGGAAAAATTCTTAAGGTTCAAAGGAACCTATTAATACTTCTTGACGTCAACAATACACAAAACTGTGACCTCATGCCAACTTAAACACGATAATAAATCCAAGCTGAAAGGAAAGCCGATAGATAGGAAGAGGAAGGCTGAATGTTTTAACTTGACTTCAACGCTGGGACTAGTTTTTAGAGTCTTTTCTTGAACAGTGAGAAGTTTTCTTCCAAGTTCCAAAGTTAATCTATACTTAAATCTAAAAAACAAACAAAAACAAAGATAATTAAAAAAAGGGGGGGGAGATATTGCAAGTAATTTTGAAAAACGAGCGAACTTGTTGACGATAATAGTTAGCTAAAGATGCAGATTATTTAAAAAGAGGACTTTTGAAAGCTTAGACCCTTGGAACGAATTTTTGTGCCTTCGTTTTTCGAAATCGCTAAATTGCCGTGCGTGTCCGTCCGAACGTCGGGGACCTCTTTTAATAACTCAAAACTATTTACTCAGCAGAATTAACAACATTAACATCAAACTTACGCACAATTACAGAAAGAGCATCAGTAGGGTTACAGATATATTTTTTCATAAAATTGAACAACAATTCAAAATAGAAAATTTAAATTTACTTCTTCGGAAAAAGATACTTCAATCACACAAACAATTCAAGACAAGCAATGATTGTATTTAAAAAACGAAAAAAATGCTGTTTTTTTTATAACAAATTATTCCGGTTTCTTTTTTTGGGGACCAACAGCAAGATTATTTTTTTGGTTACAATTCTGATGGTGGGTTGCATGTGAAGTAACAAGTCCTAACAAATAAATACAACGTGAGAAACATTGTGTGCTGTGCCATGAGGTAATCAGTACACACAGACCTGCATGAAACAAAAAAAAATGATTTTGCTCAACTTACCAGCCAGTGCCAGAAAAAAAACGACGAGTAAAATGAAAAACAAGAGAAGAAAAATTGTATTTATTTAACTTATGACTTCGGTCACATGACTTTTTAGGTCATGTGTCTGTAAACGGTGTAATAGCAGATTAGTCAGGTCTTGTTCCTCCTAGCAGTAGTTCCTACTTCTCATCACCGAGCTAATAAAACGAAACTCATTGTTAAAACTTACAAACTAATTCAAAAGTTTGAATAGATATGAATTGCAAATCAATTATTAGAGAGCAATATCTGTCTTTTTTTTTCTGCAAAAGATTTAGTGCATTTTTTTTTCATTTAACTTAATTCTATTTTTAGGTCTTTTTACATTCTTCTTTCATTTCGTCAATAATGCTACGTACTTGACCCTTGTCTTGTACATTGTCACTTGAAACCGTAAGTTAAAATGGAGAAATTGAATTGAAATCAGGCCGCGTGAAATATTATCCCTGCAACGATTTTTATGTTTTTTTTTTTGTCACTAGTTTTCTTGTGCGACTTTACATAAAATTTCTTATATTTTCAAGAAAAACAACTAAAATGCATTATCAATTGATTTAACCATTAAAAAGATTCAGCTTATGGTACAAAGTCACAAGCATGAGGAAGTACAGATCATATTCCCTATACTGACTACTAGCAACTAGTTAGATTATATTTTTTAAACTAGCTTGCTTGCTTTGACAAAACTTACTTGTTTCTATGAGTTTGCTTACGGAACATAAAAGTCGTAGAGCGAGAAGGTTTTTAATTAATTCAATCCACTTTATTTGCTTTTGTTTGGGATACAAACTCGTAACTAACTAACTAAATAAAATTAAAATAGATAAAGCGACAGAATAGAGCTGATAAGGACTACCGCTGTTCGCTATATCTAAACAAAAGCAACTTCGTAATTATTTCTTATTCCTTCACCGTTAACACCGGTAAGAATTCAATAACCGCGAATTTGGAATAACAAGGAAGGAGTTGGGAAAAAAAAAGTCGTGTTTGTCAAAAGGTGAAAAATGTTGTACTTATTTAGTACTGTATTAGCAAAAAAATGACCTATAAGGAAAAGGATAAAACCAAGAAGCAAAACATGGCATTACCCGATTATAACCCCCTGGAAGATTATTAGAAAATTAATGTTTATATTTTGATTTAAATGCTATCAATGAAAATATGTAGTGTTGTCCGTGTTTGCAATAACAAATGATTTTCAAAGTCGTTTTCGGTCATGAGATCTAGCTTAAGACTTATTTTTCTGTTGTTGTATGCTTTATACTTAATGGGAGATGGTGAGTATGGCAGGTGGGATACGTTGTCTTTGTATCCAGGTTTCTTTTAAAAGATTTCTTTCCCAATGAATATATGTAACTAACATATTCCTTTACGTGTTATAGTATACGCTTACTACATTCAGAAGCAATTTCATGAATATAACTCACAGACGCTATAAATACTTTCTGCAATTTTTTTTGTTTCATAATATCTGTCAAATGAAACTGGATGTGACTTGTATCAAAACAAAAATATAACAGTGTTTCATTCAGCTACAATTTTTTACATGGTGTAAGTGGGCAGATATCTTGGAAGTGGATATAATCATAACAGCATAATGTAGAAATTGAATTAAACTTTGTTATTAAGTTATTTCGTTTCGATTTATTGCCAGAAATGTAAATTAAATCTCAAAAATGAATTTTTAATTTTCAGCTTCCCAATGTCAGTTGAACTTTTCCTGAAAAATATCTACTTCTTTGTCAAAATATTAAATCAAGCCTGTTCAAAAGATGTTGCAGATTGGGGCTTAGATTCCTGGCAGAATGCTTTTCATTGGGCCACTTATTGTGAACAGGTGAGCTGCTCATATTCCACATTTCTATTTATATTCTTTTATTACAGAAGCATGAATTAGTGCAGTCGGAAGAGAATTAAATCTACTAATACAGTCAAATCGCATTGGACATACCTGCTCTCGTAAGATCAACGAAGTTAAGCAACATTGAGTCTTGTTGCTACCCTGGTGGGTATCTGTCTGGGAATACCAGGTGCCATAAGCTGGGGATCACGGAGAGATTCCCCCTACCCCCACTGCCAAAGCATCATGGGCCGGCATAGCATCTGGGGAGTTGCAATGACCAAAACTGGTACATTCAACCCTGGACAGAAGTCTTAAACAACAACAGAAAAGATAGAAGACCCCAACTTGGAGGGTGTCTCAGAAAATGTGTGTAGCATACGTAAGGGTCCACCAGGATGCATAAAAAGGTAGTGACTAGCCAACTTGAAAAGGATAGAGGCCCTACTAAGCATCATCCCATAGATATTTACTGTGTTCAAATTCCATTGAAATTGCTCATATCACTTTTGCCTTTGGGAAAGGCCTGAATCCAACTCATCTTGTGTTTTTATTACTTGTCATCATTATTATGGTCTTATCACTGGCATGCCATAGTAGAAGATTAGAGTTGGTTAAGTCTATAGGCAGTCAATTCTCTCATAATTATCATATCTACCCAAGCAATGGCAGCAGAAATGGTTATTCATTGTCAGTCTTGGCTGGTTGAGGCTAGTTGAGTGACCATAACAAATGGAGGCCATTGAATGAATAAGAATCAATGAATTTATTTTTGTGTCCGATTCTTTTGTTCTAAGATGCTTATGATAATTTCAGTCAAAGTTTTCACCAAGTTTCTGTAAATGGGAATTTCAGAAGAACAAGATTCTTTACAAAAATACCTACATGATTTGACATATAAACCTATAAACTTGAGCATGAACATAAATCCTATTCATTAAGTGGATGTGCCATTTGCTTAACCCTGTCAAGACTCCTAGGACAGATATATCCCAACATTTCAATGACTGGTGGGATATATATGTCCCATAGATCTCTTTTGAATATATACTGGGACATTGTATCTTGAAGAATAAAGTAAATGATTTCCTGGATTTCACAACTGCAGACAATGCTATCATCATGACATGGAACTCAAGCAGAAATCGACTGAACAGGAAAGACATGTTGATTAAAATTGAAAATTACTGAATGGCATGTCAAATGTTACTGGAAATTCATCCATGCTCTTTATTTTTCCCAGATCAAAACAAGTTTCTTTTCATGTATTTAGTACTGATCTATGAAATACTGATATTTGCAAAAATAGTGAATCTTATTTACCATCAAAACTAATATGGACAAAATTTCATGTACACATACGTACAAAAAATGTTAAAAATTTAAAGTGAGAATTGAAACCATTAGATAATGGTTTCATTTTGTGTTGATTTTCTTGCAATAATTACCATTGAAATTCAGGAATCCAGTGTAACAAAACCTTTTTTAGAAGAGTACTTTAAGCTGCAGAAATGAACTGTAGGGAAGTGTAGTGTTTGGCCCTGTAGAATTTTGTTAGTTTATTGGTGTTCTTTGATTTAAGCCAACTCATTATACCCACAAGATACTCAAGCCATAGATTGAGCAAAATAATTTCCAGAGTATAGCCTCGAGTACTGACAATGATTTCTTATTAAATTCTCGGCCATTTGTCTAAAAATGATTTCCATGTAGCTAAAAAGAAGACTGGAGAATTTGCCCCCTTTGATTTTACAGAACAACAGGAATTCATGGTACAATAAGTTCTTTTTTCTTTTTCTTGTTTGCAGCTATATCAGCAGGTGATAAACAGATCAATGAAAACTGATTTTGAGCAACATATCCAGAGACTGAACAGTCTGAATCTTCCTTTGGTGTGTGGACAAGTCAACCTTAAGTTTTTGAAGAAAGCAAGCAGCCATCTTTCACAGGTACAGATTTTCAAAAGAGATTCACTTCTTTTTTTTTTCATAACTACTTTACATTGCTTGATGCTGTTTTTGTATTTAAGTATTAAACAATATGATACATTTTATAAATTAATAAATCACATAGCTGGATTAACATTTGTTTTTCTAATAATTATTATTTTGATGATTTATGAGTTTATTTTGTAGTCAGATTGTTTTTACTTTAACATTAGGCACCAATGTAGTGTAGTTATTTAAATAATACCTACTATTTGTGATCCTCTGTAGTTGGTTTTTTAATGTTTTTCTTTCTTTCTTTCTTTTGCATTTACAAAGTTATTGATGCAGAATCCTTATCTTCCTGGGATATTGTTTGAAGAAACAATCAATATTTGCATGACGGACAGGGAATCGCTGATTATGGTAAGACTGAAGTTTTAAATCTATAATCTTTTGAAAAGTGATTAAAATAATTATTTTTGGGAAAAATCCACTGAAATATTCATAACATTATTATATTGTACAAAAGATGCATTGAAAATTTTTTGAAAAAGCTGCTAAGATTCTCATCAGTGAACATTATTTTATCAAACAAACCAAAATTTGAGTTGAACAATGTTCAAAGATATTTTGTAGAGATAGGTTTCCCTTTTTGCAACACTATGTATATTCTAATGGTATCTTTAAATTGATTTTTGTCTTGTGGGTAAAAGTGGTGGTAAAACTACTGTAATAGCCTAGAAGTTATAAATTCAATCCCCGTGTCAGGTAGTGCAGAAATATACACCAACTGAGGGTAGAGGCATATCGGCATCATGAGAAAAAATTGATATGTTATGAAATTC
Source organism: Thysanoteuthis rhombus (assembly GCA_963457665.1). Taxonomy (NCBI): domain Eukaryota; kingdom Metazoa; phylum Mollusca; class Cephalopoda; order Oegopsida; family Thysanoteuthidae; genus Thysanoteuthis; species Thysanoteuthis major. Next base: position 55,002,704 of record OY735200.1, read on the forward strand.
TATAGGAAGGACACAAAATGTGTCAGGTGTAGGAATGAGAATAGCATACACCTGTAGATTAAATAAGTGAAGGGTTATATTCAAAATTCCTGAAAATACAATAGATATTTAATGGAAGACAAAGGTTGCAGTGTATGTATTATTTTTTTAGCTTCAAAGTTAGCAGGAAGTTGGAAACTTTAGCCATTTTTGCTGACAGTCTCAGGTATCAATAACAAACGATACTTGAAAAAACAAGCGCTTGATACGTCATCTATTGATCCGAATAGATTTAATGTTGTGACTCCTTTTTATGACATAACACCTCTCGTAAGATAATAGTAGCTGGCAAATAAAACAGTCGTTCCATCCTCTTTCTGTTGTTCAACATAACTGGGACTGACCAGAAAGTGATTAGTAGAGAATTTTGGACGCATTTAAAAAGCACAGATTTGCATCCTTATTTTGAAGTTGCTGTAAAGATGAAAAAATGAACGAAAATCCATTTTTTTCCATATCTACATCTATAAAACGCAATGTGTACCCAAATACATGTATATATATTTTTTTTGTGTAACACTTTTCAAAGTGCGCACAGATACTACACTTTGATTCTAGGTAGTACGGGCAAATACTCTAATCGTAGACAAAGGTGCTAATCTATATGTGAATAATCCTGTCATTTTTGATGGGTATTATGCTAATATATATTTATTTGTGGTGAATGGTACTATGCTGATATATACATATATACCTATATCTATATCTGTATAGTAGACTGTTACTATAACGAACCAATTGAGGAGGGTGGGTTATCATTTAAGCCTAAATTCGTTATATCTAATGGTTGTTCCTTGTTTGGTAAATAAGAAGTACCTCAAGTTTGGTAGTTTACTGCATTAGATGAATATTGTTCAGTAAATGTAAAAGGTGATTCGGTTGCACCTTGATCTATTTTTTTATCTTACATTACATTGTTTGATAAATAATAAGAAAGTTTGTGGCACTGTCTTTATTTCGTGGACCAGCTATTTGTGACATTTTGCTCAAGATCAAAGTGTTTTATCTGTTCTTCCTATGTTAACATGAATTTTTTGTTTTCAATTCTAGACTTCAGTATAATTGTATTTTTAATTGGGTTGACAAAAAAAGAAGTTATATCAAGGTTATATTTCAATTGTTTTCTTGAATTTTATAAAACAATAACTTATGGATGAAACAATAGTTTAATCACAATAATATAAAACAAGCAATTTATTCTTATAAAAAGAGTAATGAGGAGTTATAACAAGTTGAAATTACTTGACTTTTTTTTCATGGTGTGAAATGCAGATGGTGAAATTTTTTTAATTCGAAACAGGAATGCCAAGTCAAATGGTTTTCAATGATGACAACAAATAAGATTCATAATAACTTTTCTTGCCAATTGAAAAACTATTCAAATCAAATTGAAATTCATGAAGAAAACAATCAAAATACAACCTAAAGAACTTTTAAAATTGAAGACAAGAAGTTAATGCTATGTTTTGTTGATGTGAGAAAAACAGATACTGTACTTTGATCTTGATTTAAAGGCTGCTAAAAGTTGGACCAAGAAACTATGTCAAAAAAAAAGATAAAAAGTTGCTATGGTCCACATGTTCACAGCATTTATCAAACTTTGTTTGATAAATGAGAAGTAAGTTCACTATGGTCCTTGTCTTTCTTAAAGCCAAAGTTCATCATATTTAGGGTTTATATATATATATATGTATATATATATATATATATATATATATATACCTTTGTTAATTTTTTTTACCTCTCAATTTGCAGCAATGTGCTGACCAAAATAAGCAAAATGCCTCTCTACAAGTTGTTGACAGGTTGAAAAGATGTTTGGAGGACTGTAGAAAGAATAATTGTGATGCTTCAAAAGAGATTCTTCCTGAAATAGAGGCAAAGTTTCTTTGGGATCGACTCCTTTTGTCTCTTCGTGCCTCTCAGGACTCTGAAAGGTTTGTCTTCAGGATATTTTCTCTTCTGAATGCTTACTGTTTTTTTACTTTTTCTGTGATTTTTTCATTTAGTTATTTCACCAAAGATAGAATAGTTCAGTGATTCCCAAACCTTTAAAATCAGGAACCTGTACTTTGTGTCTAGATAAAGCTTTCTGAAAAAAGCTATATCTAGTTTTCTGAAATTTCTTAGATGAAGCATTTTTATTGCCAATTTTTGCCTATTTTTTCTTTGATTTATTTTTGTTGCTTTTTTATAGTAACACTTAGATTGCTTATATATTCTACAACCTGAGCGCTTATTTTGTAGCCCTGTTGCTCATTTGTAGAATGTAAAATAATCTGAGCATTGTGATAAAAATGCTATAAAAATAAGTTGGGAGAAAAACTAGTAAAAAATTGATAAATAATATTTTTATGAGTCTGATACAGGAAGTGATAATTTATTCTGCAAAATCTTACAATTATTTAATTATAATGTAAAAAGTTTTAGATATGCTAGCATCTCTAGTACTGATTGCTGCCACAAAAAAAATCAGGGACAAAATTTGAGAGGGGGTAGCATTATACTTGAATGTGAAAAAAAGGTAACATATATACATTCATTATCAATATTTAGCTATAAAATCACATTGTACTACAGTGAAAACAGTACTCAAATACAATGCGATCTTAAACCTAATGCAACCTCTACAAATCCAAATCTAAAAAAGCTAAAAATCAGTTATTTATCTATACATGTAATTGTTATTTTTACACTCAAGTGTAATGCTCCAGAGCATGTCTGTGGTCTGACTGGGAGGATGCATTGGTTTGCCCATAATAATTTCTGTTTTCTTGCCTCATTTGATTTTTGTTATTTTCTACTTGCTAATGATCATGACATTTTTTAATTGAATTAGATTGCCAATTGCAGTGAAGAAGGTTGTGACCAGCCTGACTAAAACAGAAACTGGTTGGGTAAGTCCAATGGTTCCTCATTTTGATCTCTGACCAGTGAGCAATATTTGCAAAAGTGACGAAAATACTTTAGTCAATGATAGGAGCAGTATTTACTTTCGCTCTTGATGTACCAGGAAATCATATTCATCTTTGTCAAAATTAAAAGAAATGGTATTTGGCTTGGTATAGATTGAAGAGAAATTGATGTGTCCAAAAAAACTTATTCATTATCATTTTACGAAGTAAACAGAAACATTTAATATGATTGCTTTTGTAATTCTAAGTCTAATGAAGATTTCAACTTCTCTGTATATTCACACAACCCCTAGAAAACGTTTGCATTTATATAAGCAGTTTACCTTCATATGTAAATTTTATTTTAAAAAATCCATCAAAAATACACACCCTTGTGAAGTAAATTTCAAAAGAGAAAAAAAAAATCAACCAATGATGAGAATAAAAAAAGGATATTGAAACCCATCAACTGCGAGTGACGGGAATATCAATCATTGCAGTTCTATGGTTAACTCAATAAAATTTTGGTTTTATCACGATTGCCAACTCAGTTCTATCTTGCAATGAATAATTATTACTCTTCGTCATCTTCTGTAGTTGATGGGTTAAAAAAGTATTTGATTGTTTTGAAGAAAGATAAAGAAAAAAGAATTCCTTTGTATCCTGTAGAAGTATCAGGAAACCATATTCAAAATATTTTCAAATAATCTTGCTATTTTCTTTTAAGACTTGAAAACAGTCCTGGAATATTCTTAAGAAAAAATCATTTTGAAATATGGGAACAAAAATAAGTTCTGCTATGTCTTTCGTTCTTATATAAGTGGGTTTGTTTGAAATAATAAAGGAAATAATAAACTGATTTTTCGATAAAATGGCGAAATGTGGGTCTAAATACAGGCATGTACCCTATCTATGGTCTTTGTTGGTTTTCATACTATCTTTCTGGTTTTGATTAATTTCTTTCATATCTATCCGGCGATTAAAAACATTTTTTATAAAATATATATCTTGAGATGTATTTTGTGTGATATGAAAAGTATATTTCAGAGAGTGTTAACTGGAATTATTATAGAGAACAATTTACAATCAAAACTGAAAAATCATTACTAGGAAAAAAAAACTTTCAAGTTTGTTCTCACTTATCAAAATTAATATATATATATATATATATATACATACAGGGGGTGCAAAAAGCATCTGATATATTTCAGAAAGATCATTTCAACATACACCTTCAAAATTGACTGAATTTGGATTTCTGATCATAATTTTTCTAGTTTCAATCTTGTGCTGGTGCAATACAGTGGCTGATGAAAGCTTCCTGAGGCTCAGTATTGAAAACTGCAGAGGTCTAAGATTCATCCTGAGGCCTCAAAAAATTATCTTGCCCAGTCTCAGTAGAACAGTTAGCCCTAGAGCAGCACCTTCCCGTCGCACTAAAAGGGAAGGCCACGGCTGACACCTTCACAGCATCAGTTGGTGGGACTGGAGCAATTTTTTGCTCTTCCCGTATACAAGGAGCCTCACATTAAACCAATGTTGTGTCACATCTTGCTCTCGTGGAGAAGCGAGTTGATACAAGTTTTGTTTCAGTATTTTTTTTTGTTCTTCAATCTTGGGTGAAAATTCTGTTACATAATTTTTTTTTTTTTTTTAAGGACCTCCTTCTGCATCTCTTGCCACAGAATCAAGAAAAATCTTCTAATCTATTGGACAAGCTTCCTTCCAAGATTCATTCAGTTATTGAAGACCAAATGTGTGAATCTATTACACAATCTCCAGTTCCTAGGTTGGTAAACTTTTTTTTCTTATTGATAATTCAGATCCACTGTACCACACACACTGCAAGTGTATCATCAACTATACCCAGTATAAGTTTAATTTATCAGAAGCAAAAGTTGCATACCAATAAAAACAGATGAAATAAATTATTTGTGCAAATAATTACAAAATGAATTTTCATAATGAAATATTTTCATCATTTTCATTCACTGTAGTATTGATCTATAAAAATCAATATCCAAGTCAGTATTACATGTATTTGCTCCTGTGCATGACGTCACAAAGGATCACAATATAGCAGCCCTTTTCAAAAGTGATTCGGGCAACAACTTTCCTGAAGTTGATTTTTCTCAGAAGTTTTCTGAATACAAACATCACTGCCATTTTTTTTTGTTTACATAAACTTTTTACATAACTTTTGATGCTGTTAATTTTATGAAAGAGTTCAGTCACATAAAATTAGCAGCATTTTTTTTTTTTTTTTAATCTTTTTTCTTTTAAGAAAAAACGTTTAAAAAATTTAACTCATTTTTTTATACTTTTATCATATTTCTAAAATAATGTGTTGGTTTTCGGACTAAACTTTTTTTTTTTTCACCTGTAGCTCATGTGTTTTCAAAGCTTCTTGGTATCATTGAGGTGTTTCTGCTGGAGGCCTGGCTTCAGGTCACTTGATTTCAACAGGTTATAATCAAATATTGATAAAACTGTACTTTTTCTCCATGCAATTCTGCAAAATCCAACTGATTTGGTGGCTTTTGAGTCCATCGTAAAACTGTCTTTGATGAAATGGCCCTCGCGTAATGTGTTTGGAGGACCAAAAGTTAACTTTTCAAGTTCTCCTTTGAACATAATTACAGGCTCACTATATAAATCATTGTGCAAATAAACTCGATTCTTTTGCTTCAGTTAGAACTGGATATTGTTGGCTGTGATGTCATTAGGGAACCCCTCTAAGGGTTGTAAGTCTTGTTTACTTACTCTTTTCGTACCGGTAAAAACTTCAAATGATTTTTCAAACATATGTGAGGATATATTGTAAAGAAATATTTGAATATGATTTTTAACATTTTTTATCATCAAATTCATGCCATTTGAATAAAGGTGATTTTTTTTTTGTTTCAATTGACCTTTGAATAGTGTTTGAGACTAATTTTGATAAGAATAGCCGTTTGATAACATTATCTTAAATTATAGTGAGCAGCTTCCTCTGTATGAGTTTTCTTCTGCTTATATCAAGTTTCCTTCTCTAATAAGAAATGTCTCTGGATTTTATTGAGGATTTTTTATATTGTAGCTATTTTTTAAAATTTTTTTACAGTCTAATATGGAAAAGCAACAAAGCCATATTAAATGAAATCTTGGGACAATCATTTCTACTGTTCTCTGCTTGTTTAACTCAACTGATACAATGGGGAAATAAATTTGTGCCTGTGTACCAGTACAAACATGATTCTCTCTACGTCTGGATGTAAGTATGAACTAATTCATCTATTTGAGTTCTTAACAAAAGTCCACTTGAACACAGAAGGAAAAATGATTTAAGTTTGCATTTGTTGATATGAATGAATAAGAAAGGGTTATGCTGCTTCACAAACTTTCCTCGAGGCATGAGATAGGGATATTTCTTTTTGGAATTTATTTGCTTTAATTTGATGAATGCTTCCCTCGCTTTAAAATTTTGTTTCAGTATGTCAGTCAGTCAATGACTTGAAAGAGGAGTGGGAGGGGATGCTTTGTGTAGATGGTGTTAGGTGTTTGCTATGTCGATTTGTCAGATTCTTAGAGACGGTGATTGTTGCCATAGACGCTAGCACATCTAAAAAAATATACACCTACTCTTGTTCTTTGTTTAAGGAATAAAATTCAAAGCATTCTTCTTCCACTAAGAAAAAAGTAATGTAATTTTATCCAGACTTATTGAATGTTTACTGTTGGCTTTTTATAGTGATTGAATGAATGACAAAGCTTTTTCAAAGCAGTAGAATCATTAATGGATATTTTGTTTTATTTTTGAGGGAAAATAGTACTGTATAATGAATAATTCAGGAATCTGCTGTTATTATGAATTAAAGCCTGCACTTCTTTTTTGCAGCTATCAACCTGACAAGAAGTTTAATGATGAAAAGTCATCGTTTGAAACTCTCACTACGTATATAAGAATTCTCATTGACAGTGGACCTCAACAAAAGAAAGCAGTACTTGCAACTCTGAGAAGTTTAGAAGCAACTACACTTTGTAGTATCTGGCAAGATGTTTTGGCTAAAATATGAAAGGAAAATCAGAAACCCTCAAATGGAAAAGATATTACACAGTTGTATGAAGAAAAGTGTCAACTTTTGAAGGAGCAAAAAAAATCAAGAAAGACAAGGTTCCCAATTGGCTTTGACTGTAACTTGCAAGAGTGTTCTGCAACTTGGTGTAGGTTGAGTTTAAAGAGTGATCAACTAATTCTATATGCAGACACTCAACCCAAGTGGGCAGATGAATAATTGTTGACCTCCTTGCTTTTGAGTAAATGCTTGTGTGTATGTGTGTATATATATATATATATACACATATGTGTGTATATATATATATATATATATATATATATATATATATATATATATATATATATATATATATATACACACACTTTATTTTCATGATTATACTCTCACAAAACATATCATTAGGTACATATCTTTGAATTTTTTCATGTACTGAGTAACTCAAAAGTCTACACCTGTGGATATGAATTAAATGCTAATTATGTATTTAATTTAATACTTGCGATAACTTTGGTTCATTGAAAATTTGTAGCTATAATAAGGCAAAATTGTTGTAACTATTTCATAGGGTAATGATCATGAAAATGTAACTCTGGGTACAAAATAATGTGCATAAACATATTTTATATGATTCCATTTGTAAATACTCTGACTCACAAAACTAACTTTTTGTAGTTTCTAGATAATAAGTGCTACATTTTTATTCATTATGTCTAAAAAGTAGAAAAAATGTCAATTGATCCCACCAAACTTTGCTTTTACAACTAGGATAGTAATATTTTGAAATCTACTTATTTTGAATTAGACAATGCGTAAATTTGCACATTAAAAATCATATAAAGTGAGAAAAATATCACAAGTGAATATCACTATCCTGGCCACAGAAGTTTGAAGGGAGTGATAACCAGTTTCTATATTTTTTACGAATAAGCAATCAGAAAACAACACTTGCTACCCAGGGATAAACATTCTGTTGCACACTGTTATATGTTACATTTGCATATACTAAATGCAACAACTGTTTCGGGACAGAAGTAGTAATTGAAATAAAATGAGTCAATTTGAATATATTGATGCATTTACTGTCTATGTGCACCTATAGCATATTGATTTACCTCTGATAAGCTTCACCCTGGATGCCTTTGACCAGGTGGCTGTTAAATCAAAGCCGAGCAAGATGCTCTGAATGTATATTGCCTCATCAGAAATTGTTTACGTATTTACCTGGAGTTGAAACACTGTCTACCAGGTGAAAGGAGGTTATTTTTTTTTTTGAGTTGTACAAATGTTGTTCTGGTTAAAGATACTTTAGTGTTATTTTGAATAATTTAACTTTCCGGTTCAGTGATAATAAATGATAATAAAAAGGATTGAAAAAAAAAGGGTTTTTTTTCCAATAATTTCTCACATGAAACTTTACTTATTTCAAATGATTATTCAACATGGTCAGCCAAGCCAAACATTCACTATTTGTCTTTTGAAAAAAAATGTATTTATTGATTTTTTTTTTTGTGGCCCTGTGTCATTTGAGTTGAAAACCTGTTTCTTCTCCATGCTGCTTTTCATTCAAATATGTTGATACAATGAACAGATCACCCCATCAACTGTGGCAGGTGGCGGAGAGTAATTTATTTCTATAACTGCAATGACTGAAATTTCAGTCATTTGCAATTAATGAGTAAATAGTTTTTGATTTAGTACAGTTGGTATTTTGTAATGTATACGCAAAATTTGATATGATTAAGACAACAGAGTACAATCTTATTGATTGTCTTCTAGGATGGGAAAAGGTACCCAATAAAACAATTTTTTTGCTGCTGGATGCTTCACTCTGAGAGGAACATGCATACTATTTATTCTTAATAGGTCCTTATGGTATCGATACAGTTGATCAACAAAAGGTACTCACCAGGCACAATCCAACATCCAGGGGGTGCCTCATACAAGCAGAGCCATAACAGGGAGGTCAGTCACGGAACAAATAAGATTGTAGCCAAACCAATTGATATTTCCTTCCTGTGAAATATTTTCTAGTATTAAGTGATCGTAACTTGTTCTTTGATCAATTCCCTGTCGATTGATATGCTTTTAATTCTAAAGTATAGTAGATAACATTGTTTTGGCGAGCAAAGACCACCTCATCACACTGCATGCAAATGGTCCACTAAAACATCAGTCTGTTTGGCTCTTGTACGCACCTCTCCATGGTGAAATAATGAAAATATCTTTTGATCTGAATTCTCCATGCTATGTTCTTAAATATCTTTATGTTACGTTTCTGTCTCCTGGGTATTTCATTATGTCACACAACAGAATTAATATTTCATGAGTGAAATAATCAATGGAAATTTGATGTTTTAAGCATCATCATAAACTTATGAGAAATTTTGGATCAGAGAGTTTTGAGTATGCTGACTTTGAATCTTACTGCTCCATCCCAGTGATACTAATTTGCCTGTTTTTGGATCAAAATTTATCCCCTTTAATCATGATGGCTTGCATGTCTGTAAACACTTACAGTAACTTGCTCTGCTATATTACACTTGACCAGTACCAATATTTTGATTGAAAAAATAATATTGATATTGATTAATATAAGATATGAAGCGAGAAGCAAGATTTGGAATTTGTGACTAAACAAGATGAAAAAGCCTAATTTAGTTCCAAAAGAGCTAAATTGGCAACACAGCTCAAAATGTTTGTTCTACTGAACAAAACCTGTTTAACTGATGAGCCATAGGAAAGACTGCCTCAGAAACATGAGTCTTGTAAAAATATAAATATGAATTATGAATTATAGTGACATATCTATTCCATCCCAGAAAGTTGGCAAATTTCGCAGTAAAAGGATTTTCTTTATGCATCATTTTTCTCTTTTGGACCATGTCGAAAAGCTAGATTTCATTACATCAATTTCTAATTTTTTTTACAAAAATTGCAACTTGAATCTTTTATTACTTTTGATCTAATGAGCACATTTCGGTCAAATAAATTACTTTGTGCTCAGAAGAATACCCTCCATCTTTCACTATAACTTTCAGAAACACCACTTGCGCAACTAAAATTCACCTGACCTCCCTGATAACATACACAATTTCGTTTAACTCTATTGTAGACAAAATAAATCAATAATTCTCAATCTACCTGAAGATTTACCATGGTGTGCTCTCTGCATAAGAATGTAAGCTGTGTGTATCATTTATTTTCTTCTTGCTTGGGACAAATTTTTTCATAACTTGCATTGTGGATAAGAATGAACCACCATTCCTGTTCGCTCGGGAAAATATGTTGAGAATAAGCAAAATTTTTCGGACTTTATTAGCCAACAAATTAAAAACTTCCGCAAGCATCAATCAGGTTTTTTTTTTATGTCCTCAGGGTAAATGATTTGATGAGAGCCAGTGAGCAAAAACTTGAAGCATTCTGGTCAGACATCTTATTCTTAGGATGGAATCAAGTAGACTCTTAGGTGGCTTGCCAAAAGAACTTTCTAAATGCTGTTCTCATACCAAAATGAATATGAATAATTTCCCTTTGTCACCATCTGCTGAATTATTTCAAGTTGATTACAAGGAACAGCAATGGAAAGGACATTTTGCTCACATATTAGGGTCTCTAGAGAGAGCTCAAAAAAAAAAAAAAAATGCAGTTTCAGAGGAGAATGGGCTAAAGCTTTGCTGCAGGAAATAAGGGTAAACCTTGACATCACTTGTAAGATTGAAAGTACCAGTCTTGCAAACTTTTGAGTTCCTTCTTCATAAGGAACAAACAAGATTAAACCAGCAACTGGAGCAGATAAAGGCAATAAGGAAAGGATTTATGACAAGTGAAATACTCTGATGCATTCAACATAGGTTTAGGTAGATTTGTCTGTATCACTTTAGCAAATATCTTTCATCTTAACTCACTCTAGTCTGAATGAATGTTAGTACAATGTACTTACATATAAAAATGCGTTCGCGGAAAATTAATTTATATTAGTTTAGAAGCACTCACCAGGAACCACTAATTATTTTTTGTGGTTGGGAGTTCATGCCTTCAATTAGTCATAAATGATTTTCATTGGAGGATGCAGGCATTGAATTCAGAAAAAAAAAAAAAATAGCGTTCATAATCTTATCAGGATTTGGTATTGTAGTATTGGGTATAGAACAAAGAGCAAATTAGTATTTTGTTTAAATGATTCAGTGTATTTATGTTTTTTTCACAGGTCAAAAAAAATGATCATTCGACAATCAAAAACAATTCAAAGCAATGATATAATTTTCATATTAACCCGACTTTCTCATGAATTTTCCACACATTCGAAAAGTAAGCGAGTACAGTGTCTATGAGGATTTTTCCATTTTACCATCATACAAAAAACATATACACCCCTTCTGTTATTCTGCAGTCATTTCTTCCTTTATTAAAACAGTATTCTTTGTCATAATATAGGATTTATTATATGATAAAGCATCTCTTACTATTTTGATTTGATATCACTAACTGGTCAACTGGTAACTTATTTTTATGCCAATAGCTATCAAGGAAAGAAAAGGTCTAATCTTTCTTCTCTCTCTCTCTCTCTCTCTCACTTGAACAGACTACTCATCAGCAGTTTGTCCTCAAAGAATCAACTTCTCTGTGATAATTACTACCACTGATTTTACACTTTATACAGAATGGTAATAGTACAATTTAATAGTGTTTGGTTTTATAGTCAAGTATTCAACTGGAGTTGGATACAAATCACTTAAGTAACTACTAAACATTTTCAATTTATAACTGGGACTACTTTCCCTGCACTGTGCCCCTATTTTTAGACATAATAAATGAATACTTAGCTTTAATTCAATTGAAACAATCAATGTTGCCCAGTGTAACAGAGAACAGAAATATGAAAGTTAAAAAAAAGTTGGAAAAAAGAAAAAAGGTAACAAGCACCATCAGGTTTGCCATGTCAAATTTGTTTTTGTTTTTTTCTCTAAGAGATATTTTTACATGATCAGAGCAGATCGTCTCTGAAGTAGATAATCTTATAATTATTTTAAGTGAAATTTACAATTCCCTCAAATTCTACATTTTCTCTGTCTATAGGCCATAAATAAATAATATTTCTCTCCACAAGATTTCCTTGTAATACATTAGAGAACTTGGGGATAAATCTTTAGAAAATTATTTGAGAGAAACATTCATTTTTCAAAACTTCTTGTTTTGTTATTCTATTGCTTTTGATATCATCTTATTTAGCATTTCTTCTGTTTTGTGTTACACTGGGTGACACCGATTGTTTTAATTTAATCAATTTAAAAACTGAATATCTTTGAAAATAAGAGAACCTGTAGGGAAAGTTGTCCCTACTACAAAGTTCAGCAGTTCAAAAGCTGTGCACTGCCTTTAACATCGAGTGAGCGAGTGTTGGAAAAAATCGTGGAAAAGCGACAAAAACAAAACAAAAAAAAAAAAAAGAAAGAAAAACAACAGAAGTCAATACATAAATTGTATTGTTATTGCTTTGGATAAATCAAATTGTTTTCAATTGTCAGATGGTCATTTTTTTTGATCCGTGAAAAAACAAAATATACTGGATAATGATTTTGACTCTTTTTATAAAAACAAAAAACTGGTTTGCTCTTCTGACTGTTTTTTTTTTACCCAATCCTGTTACGCCAAATCCCGATAATGTTTATAAGCAACATTTCATTGGCAAATTCGATGACTGCATGCCCCAATAAAAATCATTGTTGACTTATCAGAAGCATGAACCCCCTGCCAAAGGGATAATTATGTAGGCCCCGCAGGTGCTTTTAGACTAATATAATTTAATTTTCCACAAATGTGTTTTTATACACAAGTACATTATACTAAAGTTCGTTCTGACAAAACAGATATTTGTTATACCATTCAAAATAACATAAAATATGATTAAAAGAAAAAGAGAGACAACTTGTTTCTTTTTATGATAAAATTGCATACTTTAATGAATAATAGTTTTTTTTGTTTTTTTTTTTTAAAGATCCCTTTAAATAAAAACCAGGAATTGTGTTACAAATGTAGAATCCAATGAATATGAACAACAAACACAGATGACTTAACATTTTGAAATATAAAAAAATTAAGAAAATGAAAAAGGAAGGTAGGTTTTTTGTTTTTTTTTAATCATGTACCACTCCCTAACTAATATAGTGAAGATTCAGGAATTTTTTGTTTGCCATTCTAAATGCTTTATGTCCAGCTTTCTTCAGGAACATTTTTACAAATTTGAACTATAACTAACTTCTGTGCATGTTTTCTCTTTGAGTGGGAGTATTGAGGAACGAATGCTAACAAGGATGAAATGAACCCAAAAGTCAATTGTGTTTTGGGGGCAGGGACATAAGATTTTGCATGTTTGCATAGTATCATCTACACCTTGCCTCATCATGGCAAGAGAAAGGCAAGATGACTAGCAATGAGTACGGGAGGAACACTGATTTTATGCTCATATCAAATGATACTAGCGATTGTCAAACCAGAAGTCAAAGCTCTTCTCTTGGTCCTACACATTGGGCCATTTCATCATAATCTACTTGTGAATAGGGAATGGACATTGGGGAAAAACAATCAAGCAATCCCTTTTCAGACTGAGTTTTGCATGCAGACAAGGTTTTTCACAGAAGGAAAAAAAAGAGGAAATCATAGATGAAAATTTGTATTAAAAGAAAAAAAAAAAAAAATACACCACTGTATCTTGATATCTTTGAATACAAAGAAGTTCATTGTGAAAATATTAGAAGGGGGAGTTTATTAACTTGTATGGGGAAAGAATTAAAATACACAGAATGTTCCTTTCTCAATTTTGCCAAATTATTATTTACTTCTTAATAATGAGCTAAATGTTTTTCTTATTTTGGTGCTTGTAAAAAAGCATAATTGTTCTCGGAGAATTATCTATAGAGAATTGCATGGTGGCTAACAATTTATGTGGTCAAAAAAGAGCAGTTTGAAGAGGGAAAGCTTCTATTGATGACCTTTACAAAAATAGGTCAGTATAGCAGAAACAAGTTATATCAGAACATTTTCCACAGTGGGAATAGGAACAAAAGAGACATCTACTCTGTCTCTGACAGACTTTAGGGAGGTTAGGAAATAAATTTTAGTTCTTAAAGAGTCTTTTATTGCTTCTAACATCCTTGGGGGCAAACAGGAAACTTTGTTATCTTTTCTAGGGTAGTCCATATGGTCACAGAGGAAGGATAGATCAGTAGCAGAGATTGGGCAGAAAGAAACGAATGAAATACTTTATTTCAAGTGACACTTCAATTTCAAGATTACATGTAAGGAAGACAAACTGTCATTGCCAATACCTTGGCAGTAAGAGGCAAAAAACTCACCCAATACTCATTTCATTCAAAAAATAAACTAGGAAATTCTTGTTTGGAACATTGTTCTCCAATATTCCTCTTAAAATACTGACATTGCAGATTCAAATTTACCATCATTAGGGCTTTTGGAATTGTTTCTTTTGATTCATTACAGGTGAAGTCTTCATCTCAAGGCAAAAAAATAAAAAAAAAATAACAGAAATACAACAAATCATAGCCAAGCCATTTGATATGCAATAGCACTGTCAAAACAGATATCTTATACACAATCTTACCGGGAAAAATTTAAAAGAGCTTAAATGAAGAAATCCACAAGTACTAACAAAAATAAAAGAGAAATTGCATACTGTCAAATATCTCTAGATATCATCAAACTATAGAAATATCCAAAAGTATGCACATTTGATAGAAAAAATACCCTGAGCGAATAACTTAAAACCTTTATAAACTGAAATATGTAGGAAATCATCAATAAAAGGCTTGCAAAAAAAGAATTATTGTAAGAGTACAGGGAGATAATCACTAGTTTAAACTTGGAACTAGCTGATACTGGGCCAAGGAAAACAAATTTAGTATTCAAGAATTATCTCCCTTTCTATTCTTCAAACCTGCACGGATAAGACAGATCTTTTCATATTTCAGAATATGGAAAACAAAGCAAAAAACAACAATATTCCCATATGAGCTGCAAAAATCTTGGCTACTTGATAATAATTCTGAATTAAGTGTAATGGCGCTGTATCACTTACACAATGTAACCTGCCTTATCTTTGGAGTAGCAATGGGGAGCAGGGAACCTTATTCTGGAGCCGAATTTGAAATAAATTGAAATAGATGCCACAATCTTATTAATGTTTCTCAACAAGAATATGAATAAATTGACAGGGATAATTCTTGAGTACATAATATGATACCATATAAAAAATAGGCATGTGTTGGAAACAGCATCTATGTAATAATCGAATATCCCACTCGATATATAATTCAGCGGTTTTACCTTAATCTTCTGAGATAAAGCTTTGTCATTATCATAAATTTGAATGAAGTTTGTTGGTTTGCTTTTGGAGCCTGATCAGTTAGGCGCTATCCCAGTCAGACAAACTCCCAAGGACAAAAGATGGAAGTCCAAATCTCATTGAAAGCATAGTCTTTATTTCTGATCCATGCTATAGAAGTGCGTGGAAAAAAATAGAGTGTTGCGATGATAATAATCAATTGAATCTTATTTCATTTTTTTTCCTGACCACTCAAAAAAAAAAAAAAAAAAAAAAAAAAAAATCATATTATATATATATATATATATATATATATATATATAAATAAAATAGTAATTTGAAAATGTGGAAATGAAAAGATTGAGGAAAAAAAGAGAGATACATCAAAGATTTTTTTTATTATCATTAAGATCAGACTTTATACATTTCATTGTCTTCTATTGACAATATCAGGTCTCTGCAATATAAAAAACTATCTATTTCATTTCAGCTCATGCAATGTAACATGCTGCACCAGTTTTCTATATTGCAAAGATTTCTGATGAAGTTGTCCAAAGACAATGAAATGCATGAAGTCGGATCTCAATGATAATAGAAAATCCTTGAGATGTAACTTCCGTTTTTCCTCTCAATCTTTTCATTTCCACATTGTCAAATCACTACCACCATTCTGTCAGATTGCCTAACAATCATAAAACAACCATATCTATCTATCTATCTTTCTATATAGATAGATAGATAGATAGATAGATATAAACAGTTGACAGTTTTTAGAAAATCAGTAATGAAGCTTTCAACAATAAAGTTGAGATTACATATATATATATATATATATTATATATATATATATAGTAAAATTCTTGTTCTATCAGAGTTACTAAAACATTAATCTTGAAAGGGGACAAAGGCAACGGGGCAAGATAAGGGTCAATTACATTTGAAACACTAGGTAAATTATTCTTCAGAAGAAATTTGAGTGACAATCATGAAAAATGCAGGGTAGACTTTTCAGAGAGAAATGAGACATACAAGGGAATGAATATATTAGTGAATTTCCATTATGTCTGAAAAAGAAAAATGCAAATATCAGGGGAAAAAGAAAATTTTATGAGTAATGTCAATAAAGGGGAATGTGTCACTTTCAACAATTTTTTTCTTCCCCGTGTTCCTTCATACATAAATGTGCATAGATATGCTGGTTCAACAAGAAACATCTCCACTCAGATGACAGTTTGTAAACCATTTTTGCCAATACAATAATATGGCCTTTTGTATCATGGTTCATTTTCAATTGTGAATATAACATGAAGTATATCCTGGATTAAAATTAGTCATCGAATTCTAATGAAGATCACTTAGACAACATTGGGTGACCTTATAAATATATATTACATTAGATTAACTAATATTCCCTTGTGGATATGCTTGTTCTGCTAGGATATATAAGAGATCAGTGCCAAAATCCTCAATTAAGTGTATGTGGGAGTCTGGCAAAGAGCAACAATTAAAAGAAAGGTTACAGAACTCCCGAACAGTCTTACTGTTAACAGATCACTAAAAAATCTCGTTTGTGGTTTCTGGAATCAAACAAATCGTGGAATAAGAGTCTAACTTAACTGCACCATCTGAGTTATCCAGTTAGAAATTCTTTAAATCACAGGAAAAAGAAAAATGATTCAATTAGCCAGCAAGTTATGAACTTCATCAGAAGAAATAACACAATCTTATATCTGAAAAGGTCATTCTATCATTTTTCAGAACGTTGAAAATGTTGTTTGCTGGGTAGGGAAAAACCACAAAACTAGACTTAACGTAATAGAAATGGGGTTTATTTTTGAAAGCTTTTCCAGTAAAATACTTGGAATAGGAGGTGAAAAAATCTTGAGCAATCTTACATAATTCAATGAGAACTAATAGTCATTGTTTATACTGGTATGCAGATTTAAATAAATGTAAACTTAGCAGGTACTTAGAATTTTAGTTAATGCAGTTTGTTCTGAAAAAGTATGTATGTGGTGAGATTTATAAATCGACAAATCTCTTTTGATTTATAGAACTTAAGTATCCAATCAGACATTTTAAAATAAAAGAGTGAAAGTGAGTAATGCTTGAATGTAAATCACTTGAAATACTTTCTACAGTTTGGAAAAAAATGTTAAAAAATATTGATAACTGATAAAACGTGAACATAACTCAGACTTACAGAAGAGCAAGACATTTTTGTTTTAGTCATTCATTCATTTTTCATTCAAATAAGCTATTATCAAACAGTACTTCAAATGTATTTGAGGAAAATATGAATAAAATTGTGGATGCAATGAGATCAAAATTTCTTTTTTTAATGTTTAAATTTCAGCTTGAGGAAAAAAATATAAAATAGAATAAAAGAGACAATTTAACAAAACAACGGGTTCAAGTTGTGCTGCAATTTGCCATCATTTGTGCTTTAAAAGAGTTTTTTTTAATTTTTTTTTTTATTGAAGTTCATGATTACTCAAAGGGGAAAGTGTCATTTGAAATTAATATATTGAAAAAAAGGAAGAGGATAATTAAAATAAGACTATTAAAAAATTAAAATATTGCCAATGATAATAACAAAAAAAAAATCCCTGTTGTTTAGAAATGAATACATTTAGCATACTAACATTTTTGCCAACAAAAAATGTAATGTATTTGTCTGAAACTTCTGCGAAGAATTTTGAATGTGATGAAAACCAAGAAACAATTCTTCATTTGATGTTTCTCAATTTAGAGTCAGAGAAATGTTGAAAAAATCTAACTAAAGAGTAAATTTGACATGAACTTTCTGTTTTTCTTGTTAAGCTTTTAATTTAAAAACAAGAAACTCAAATCAAAAAATTGAGGGGATATGTATGAGCATAAATAAGTGAAGGTGAAGAATAAAAAATATGAAAAGAGATAAAAACAAGATAGTGAATGAGCAAAAGAAAAGGAGAGAGAGAGAGATTTGGAAAAAAAAAAGCAGCAAGGGGGCGGAGAGAAAAGTGGGAGGAGGGAAAGCATTATTCTTCGTTAATTTTATTGATTTATTTTTTTTTGATAAGGTAAACGTAGAGATGACAATGTCAGTCGAATGTTGCATGCCGTTTTCACTGCTTGGCATCCAGAATGTAATATTAAAGGGAAAAATGAGTAGAAGAGAGAAGTAGCCCAGCTGTGACTTTTTGAGAAGGAGTGACAGAGAAGCAGTGGTTATGAATGAAGCAGACCAGTCTGCTCTCTACTCCTCCAATTTTGGGGAGAGTTTGACCAAGCAGTTACATATCGTGCTAATTTTTGCTTTCAACATTCAATGACCACCTGATCCAGAGCAGCACCCAAGGGGTTGCTGGCTGGCCAGCCTGTCATAGCAGTAATAGCAGCAGCAGCAGAGTAGATTTAACAAAAAGAAAAACCTTTTTTTATTGTCCAATGGAACCCGTTGACAATCATGATGAAAGACTTTTCAACGATGGTAGTAGCTCCCCACCCACAAGAAAAAAAATTATATAAAAAAATGAAAACATTAAAGAATTGAAAAGAATAAGCATTCAGTCAGGCCGAAATATTGGAATTTTTGGAATAAATTCTATCATCAGCACCTGTAAAAAGAAAAGAAAATAACAAGAAATGAGAAACCTTTCAAGTAAATATAAGTATGAATTACATTAGTTTCAAAATTTTAAGGGAAGAAAATTTTATAAATTGAAGTTTTAAAAAAATTTAGTACCTAAATATTTTCTTTTTTTTTTTGATTTTTTAAAAACTAATGTGGTTTATTATTGCATGATTTCTCAATTTCTAAATAAATGTGAGATATATTGTGTTGCAAAGCGTGAAATACCTTTTGCATTGAAAACCAGTAAGTTAAACAGACTGAAAGTCTGAGAAAGGAAGAGAATGATTCAATGGCAACTTTCAACTCAAAGTATAATCCCAAATAATTTCTCTTCCTGTTGATTAATTTTAATTTGCAGTCAAAATTTAGGGATACCTAAAAAAATATTTTTACATTTCAGAAGCTAAGTGCAGTCAATTATTCTCTTAAGATGTACAAATGGAAATATTTATGCTTTTAGATTATATATAAATTTCATAAGTCCTAGATAGCTAACAGGCTTTTTTTGTGCCTATTAGAAATCTGTGATTAAAATAACCTGAAGAATTTGAAAATTTTGTAAAGTGTTGACACTACTAAATGCAACCAACCGGTTTCTGGCAGGAGAATGAGATGTGGAAAGTTTGAACAAATTCCAAGAGAAAAAGCTATTTGAACAAATCTATTCCATAAGAAGCATACTGCCTCAATCTCAAAATATTTTGTACTGCTGAGCGATTTCTTTTAACACATAGACATACATATAGTTATTCTAATAGAAATATGGAAATATACAAAGGTTAACATAGACTGATACCTAAAAGGCCATTCTGACATAGATAATGCAGAGCTATCTTGTTGAAATTTTTTAAAGAATCAATGACACAGACTGTATATATAAATTTCTTTTCATTGTTTTATATCAAATTAGATTCACAAATATAATTTTCATACATTTTAAAATATTAAACAGAAGTGATGAAGATATTTTTTATGCATTTACAAAGCACTATTATTATTATTATCATCATCAGTGAAGCAGAAATGCTGTGAATAGTCAACTTACATATTCCATCATACTACTTGAATCACAGCGCTGTTTACTTAACCGCCAATGTAAACCAAGCTGAAATGGAAGACATAATAGAGTTAAAAATTGAAAAGAGAAAATTTCTTCAAAATCAGCTTTCTTTCAGTGATGTCACAAGTACATCATTCAATTTTTCAATGCTAAGTGGGCAATGGAGAGTGATTATAGGATGAAAAATTAGAAATAATTAGCATTAAGAAAAATAAACCGAAGGGAATAAATTCAATTGCTCACAATGTATCACAAATTTTATCTCTGTTTATAATAAGAATATCATATTAATCATAATGAGACATGTATGCCGTATAATCAACAGTCTATCTTCTTTATTATGAGTGATTTCTCTTGTAATGCAATCAGATACATATGAAATGAATTACTAAGGGAGAAAAATTGGACACAATGTAAGACTGTAACACAGAAAAAAAAAAAAAAAAATTCTGTCTTCACTTTCGTATAAACAAAATTTTCTTAATGTCACAGCCTTGTGTTGTCAATGACAAGATATAAACATTTATATCAATAAGACCACACTTGAATCAAGAACAGACAATAAAAACAAATAGTTTCCAAGAAATTGAGTAAGCATTTCCATTCAAACGTACTTGTTAAATAAAATCATTAAAAAAAAATGGACAAATCATCTGAATTGTTCTAATCAATTAGACAAATAATGAATCAGATCCCTTAATTCAAAGATATTTTAAACAGCAAAAAGAGACAAAAATGAACATGACTAGACACTAAACTGGTACTTGAGTGTTTTTTTGTCATTTGTTATCCAGTCAAGCAAGTAGAACCATTAACACATGAGCTGAGCAATGTATAGTAAGAGCTGAAGACAAATTCAACTAAATTGGATACTTTTTCAAATAAGCTGTAACGTCAGAGTTTCCTAAGCTTTCACCCATCCCACCCCGCTACATGCCAAGGCCCCACAGTAGTTCAAGTATGAGAAGTATTCAACACAGATTTTTTTGGAGACGTGGTAGTTCGTCATTATAATGATAATAATCAGTGTATCAGTAAGTATATCAATGAATTTCTAATGGGTGCTCACTATCAAATTAATTGTGGCTGCAAGGCAATTTAAAAGGTTTATCAAAAAGTAAATTACTTAGAAGCGTACATACAACATAAATTTTTGCTACTGGTATGAACCTTGAGTTTGATGATTTTTAACAAGTGCGCCAATATTTGGCTCGAGCTTTGATAAATAGAGTTTCACCATGACTAACGATATCCAAGTGGTTTCCTTTCTTAGTAAGTATTTGGCTCAGGGCAGTGAATCCTTGTTCTACAAGGTAAGAAGAGGCAAAAGCGATGAAAAGCAGTTTCACCTTTTCCAATGAACAAGAAATTTCCCATATTGGTGCAGCCACATGATATCCTCTGCAATCAAAGATTTGTTTTGCTTTATCATTCTGCAGCTCAATAATTTCTTCCTGAAAGTCAGTTTCTTGTTCTTCAACCATGTAAAAGGATGGATTCATAACCCAGATAGAAATATTCATATAAATAAGATCCTCAAAGCCCATCTCAAAATCATCTTTCAGTGACTGAAGATACAGCATGCCAACAAATCCTGGCTGGAATAACATGCTAGGAACCCCCCCCCAAACAAAACTCTTCTTCCAATATTCGTTCGAACAACTCCAACTTTCTGATGAAAGTACATAAAGCAGTTTTGACCATCAAGGAGATTGAAATTGTCACCATGAAGTTGCATGTTTAAGGTATTCATTTTTATCATAAATGTCAGTTGGATATGCCACATCTCCATGCAGATGAAGAATTTTTAGCATATCTCATTACCAAAAGATTGCAAAAATTTGATTACCAAATCTAATAAATCAAAAGTGCTTTAGACATGAATCTTAGAAGAGCCAGTACACTTCAATGAGTAGAAGGCGGCGATCAAATTCCTCTTCATTATCTTGACACAGTTGGCAGTATAATCTGCTATTCAATGAAAATATTTCAATCCAAAATTGTAAGGGATGAGTTGAATGGAGGTGAAGACCAAGCTTTTAGAGATAAGATGCTGATGATGAATAACACATAGCAAAAAAAACTAGGAATTTGCTTTTTTGAGAA
Source organism: Thysanoteuthis rhombus (assembly GCA_963457665.1). NCBI lineage: Eukaryota > Metazoa > Mollusca > Cephalopoda > Oegopsida > Thysanoteuthidae > Thysanoteuthis > Thysanoteuthis major. The sequence goes on from OY735200.1 coordinate 55,024,818, forward strand.
AGTAATTAATCTAGCATGGTGACCTGTAATTGATGATGCCCCATCTGTTGCACATTAATGTTTGTTATTGGGATATTGCAGGTCATAAGGTATGTCTTGAGCTGTATATAAAGTGATTCTCCATCCACGTTGGTCTTCACTGATCTACAAAGTGGCATCTCTTCATTTCCCTTCTTTGATAAATTGTTAAGCAAACCATTAACACAACCTTAGTGATCTATCCAGTTGTATTCCAAATTCATTTTTGCGCAACTCTACACACAACTGTCTTTCGACGTCATTTCCTATTCTATCAAAACAATGTGATAAAGTGCTCTTACTGAGAGGGATGGATTTCAGGACGTTGGCAGAACTTCTAATACACATGACAGCAGAATTAATGTTTTAGTGATAGTGTGAGATTTTCCACATTCTGCAATAATTCTGGAAATATTGTATGAAGCATCGAGATCACTGACATCATCAGAATCAGTGTCTTTCTTAAAACTGAAACTAAAAGGTAACTTACAACAAAATTAGAAGTCAGATTCAATACCTAGAACTTATCAAGCGATTTAAATGAATATTCAAATAACCCAAATGTTACAATAAAAATGAATTTCAAAAGACTTGTGCCATGTAATTTTTGGTCATAGACAACTCTGCTTTTGGTCCACATCAAGCTTCTGGAGATTTTTGTTAAATTTGAAGAAACTGATAATTAGGTATACTTTTTTCACTCAAGTCTTTGCCAGTTTAGAAACTGTATGCATGTACAGTGCAACACAAAATTTTAAATAATTCCATTACATGTTTAGAATAAATTCATTACTGTCATTTTTTGGTTGGTTATTTACTAACACTCTGCAATTGTACAGAGTTGAACAATTTTAATGAAATTTTGATCATTGGAAATTTTAAATATTCAATTCATTGACAATAGAGTTGCTAAGTCCGACATCAGCAGCAAACTTCCAACTCCAACAGGAAAAAAAAATCTTACTAGTAATTTTGCTTGATTTTTTTTTTTTTTTTGCTATTTTGCACCATTTGTAAGTATGGGACAGTTAGTATATACTCAATGAGAAATTTTGATAACATCTAGTCATTTTATCAATTTGTCATTTGTTTTTCCCCTCCCAGAGTTTTAGCAGACTAACACAAGCAACTTTTACAGAGTGTTATCAAAGTGATATCTTTCAATAAAAACTTGAAAGCATGTAAATTTTATTGTAATAATCTTTGAGTCATTAATAAGAAGATTGTAGAAACTTTTTAACTGTAAAATATTTGCAAAACAAAATGAACTCGGAAGTAATTATGTGGGAAAACTTATGTTCGTACTTCAAAAAAAGTGGTGTAAATGAGATAGTCAACATTTGAAAAAAATTCAGCCTTTGTTTTATTTTCAAGAAAAGACGTATTTATATTGAAAGCATACAAAAAAAATATTAGAAATGGGTCAGTGCTGACATCAGCAATTTGCCACTCTATTGACATGATGTAAATAGTTCCAAGTTCAAATTATTGGTTTTTGTAGTTAGAAACAGTGTCAAGTCTGCAAAGGAAATTAGAGACCCTGACTTCTGTATTATTACAGATCTACTGTGTAATTGGAAATTTTTGCCTGGGTTTAAAGTATAGTGGTATATTACATATACACTTGAAATCAACTAATGTTTTTGAAAATTTTCTATACATTGGTGTATTTTTGCTGATACAGATGTCTTATCTATTGACCATTTAGAGATTAGGAGAAAGTAAAAACCAAAAATAAAAATATAACCCCAATAAACAACAAAATTTCTCAAAAATGATTTTATTTTACATCTCAAAGAACATTGGAAGAAAAGGTTGATAAAAATAAATATAAAATCAAGTTTCGCAAAGGATTACAAATAATCCAGCAGACATTCAAAATCTTTGAATGTTAATGAACCTTTTGAAAACCATAGACAGAATCCAGCAGACATTGACACCCTATTTTAAAAACATAATCAACAATTTTAAAACTTAGTCCTCAAGTTTTCTCTTGGCTTTGCTAGAAAGAAAAAAAGCACACATTTCTGTCTGAAGTAAGAAAAAACAAATTTTTGTTCATTATTAGGTAGAATGGGATGATTGAATCACATTAGATTTGAGTGATATCATTATCTTTCCTTTTTAGGCCTGGATTTCCATACCTTGTCCCTGTTGAATAGTGGAAGCCATATTGGGTTGAACTCTGCACTTGTAGTGTGATTATGACTGGAAAATTGTTTACCACGATTGCATTCAGATAGTACACCTAAAGGAAGCTGTAGGATGGATTGGCCGAAACAACAAGGACAAGTTCAATCTTCCAAACTGAGTAGAATGGGACTTTTTCAAAGTCTAGGTATTTTTTATTGACAAGTGGATTTATCAGTTATTTACAATTATATTTCTTGATTATCTACTCCTTGCTTCAGTTATATTCAAGAAGTGTTAGATTTTAATTTAAAAGTAACAAATAATTCATTTGTTGACCAGTGTACAAATCGTTTTTGATTTTTTAGAGAAGTTGATTGATAGTATAAAAAATATATATATTATGATTGCATTCCTGTCTCTAGTTAGTAAATAAAACTATACAAGTTCTTTTTCCATCAGGAATGAATTTTCTGCAGAAATATAGTTATATATAAGCATTACACAAAATAAATATTAAATTGAACTTAGATTTAGAGACAGAAATTGAATATTGGAGATGACGAATCTCATGTTTTTTCAATTTTTTTCAACTTTTAAATGGTCAGTGGATGGAAGACAACAACGTCTCTGTTGGTGAAAGAAGACCAAAGTGAAATTAGAAAAATAGCATGAGATTTATTTGAAATAAAGTTGAGTTTATTTTTTGCAAGATTAAATGTTCATATTTGAGACAATATTCATAAGTTAAAAAAAAATACAAAATAAAAACATCCCTCTGACAAAAAAGTTTTCAACAAAACATCAGGGAGTAGAACAGATTTTTGATGAAGCTTCTGCATGGCGAATCACCTGTCGGTTGACTGAGTTGGCAAAATGTTATTCGATGATACGTCCAAGAGCAAACATTATCTTGTTTGAGGATTTGTTTGTATGGACAACACTGAAGATCGATCATGCTTGACTGCTTAATTAGTTTGATTGTGCATTAGGGCAAGAAAAAATATTAATCCATGTATTTTTTATTCATCTTATTCTGAGTATTTTTGAAGCTACTTCCCCTCCTACTGTTTTCTAGATGCCAATTGGTGTGTCTCAATGCCTTGCATTATGTTTACATACAGTTTTGAAAAGACTGTAAAAAAGAAAGAAAAAGCAAACAAAAAAACAACATTTTTTCAAGGTTTTAAAGGGAGGGTGTTCTATTTACAATCAATAAAAGATTGTATGTATAACATGCATAATATATATGATATACATGTATATATATATTCTATTTACGTTGTGTAAATGCATGAGCAGCTGTTTTGTCCTTGTTTTCATTGACACATTTTGCTTCCTTTGTTGTCATAATAGCCATGTATACATTTTTCAAATCAACCCAAGACCTTCTTCAGAGGGGGAAAAAAAAAAAAAAAAAAATGTGTTGAATATTATGGAGTATTGTTAAAATTTCAATTTCACAATTACTTACCTTACGATATAAATGACTATTTTCCCATTCTATCACTTTCTCTATGGAATGCCTCGTCTGGAAAAAAAATGTTATCAACTAGAAAAGTGAAATTCAAAAAGTGAAAAGATAAAAATCAACGTTTTAATGAAGAAGTTTTGCATTCTATAGGTGCTTTCTAATTCATTTTCTAAAAATCTTTAGGCAGTTTGGGGTCTCTCACAGAATCCAACATTTTTATAATGGAGATCTATAGTTTTAACTTAATATCAAAAGATTATACAGAGATTTAAAATGAAAGATACTTCAAAATATGGTAACTTTTTTAAAAATCATGAAATGTTTTCTCTACAAAAGACTAGTTGAATTTTAATGAAATATTTTACAACGAATATATATCAATTGTCTGGCCTCAAATCATGTAAAAAATGACAAAACTCGTGAACTGTACCTGCAAGTGTTAGTGATTAATCACAACAAAATTTACTGATAAAACTATAGTAAACATTTCTTCAGCATGAGTATTGAGGATCGTGCAAGTAAAACTGGCTATGAAGGTTAGACATTTGAGTCTGTTTAAAAAAAAAGAAATCCTACTAAATATTCAAAGTAAAAAGGATACCCAATGAACAAAGAACCTTGGATTTCTGACCCTGAAATTCTATCCTTCATCATGTACATAAATATATATATATGCACCCTTAAATGTGTTATGTTTAAGAAACTAATAACATAACATTTGAATGTGCATTTATACCTCTACAAGCTAGACAAATTCAGAAAGTACTGGCTCCGCAATGCCCATAATAGAGAAGTGTGGCAAATCCTCAGGAAGGTCTATGTCCAACAATGGACTTTGAAAGACTGATGATGATGATACCTCAAATATTTCCATTAAATACACAATGTAATGCCACGTCTTCAATAAACTGTGAAAGTATGGTAATAATCTCATAAAAAGATCCTTCTTCAAACAATTGAAATTTACTAATTATTTCAAACCCAATAAGCTGTTCCATAATTTATTTTGAATGTTACTGTGGTAAGTGCCAATATCCTTATCAGATTGGTAAAGACAATCAGAATTCAAGACTCAATGGACATGCAAAACCAACAGGCAACATGTATATCAAGAGGATTGGTTAATTATGAAATTATGACCTTGAGTGGTAGCGTCGCTTTCCCTGACAAGGGCACAGTCTACGTTGTATAATCCATTAGTTTATTTGTATGTCTATCATTCTCTCCTGCACTGCATGTTTGGTATACTCAGTTTTGCAAGTCTCTTCTCATGAGTGTAGTCATACATCCCAGGCAATAACTTTGATTCTCTCCATGAAACTCAGATTTTTATCCTTTTGGTACTGTGGTAACCACACAGTTTTGGCAAACTCCAAATGAGGATGTACCAGGGAATCAGAGAGAGTATCAGCATCCAAAAACTGGCGTGATCTTCTAATCATCCCCAGTATCCTGTTGACTTTGTTAACCTGTGTCCCTATGTGTTTATTAAACTTGAGTTTGCAATCTACGCATGCACCTAGGTCCTTTTCCAAGAGGGATAATTCCTGGGAGACCTTATTACTGCTACTATGAAGTTTTATGATGTAGCTACTTACTGGATTTTTACTCCCTGAGTATCAGTATGAATGTATGGCTGCCAACAATCTGTTAAGTCATTTAGTGTGCCAAGATCTCACCGCAGTCTGTTTCTTTTGTTGTCTGAATCTATTGAGTCATACATCTTCACGTTATCTCTGTATATCAAACAAAGTAAACCAATCACCTCTGGCATTGATGAAGAAGACAAATAAAACAGGACCCAGTACATTCCCTAGAGGCACTCTATTGACGATGGGCACTTATCTTGAGACGCAACCATTCACAAAATCGTGCTGTTTCCTGCATTGCAATATGTCTTAAATCAAGCCTTCAACATGTAAGGTGATGCCATTTGATTCAAGCTTATCAGTCTTTGACAGGGAACAGAGTGAAATACCCAAGAAAAGTCAAGGTAAATTACATCCACTGGAATCTCTTCATCTAAGAATTTAGTCCAAGCATTTGTAGGAGGTTTCAGACACATGATCTCCGTTGTACAAACTCATGTTGTTTTCTCCTACATGTGATCCATCATATTGCCCCGAATGATGGCCTTCATGACCTTACACACTGTGCTCATCAGGTTTACAGGCCTGTAGTTACACAGCTTGTTCCACTAGTCCTTTTATATGGGAGTAGCATTTGCTCCCTTCCATGTCTCTGGTAGTTTGTCTCCTTTTGTCATTGACTTCTCAAATATGACTATATAGAGCCCTGCTAACTATTCTGCCAAACCTTGAGAACACAGTTACACAATCCATCAGGGCCAGGTGACTTGTTGGTATTTAGCTTCAGTAACTTCTAACTTCTCTCATTTCACTGCATGAAAAACTGACTCAAGAATGGATTCAAGAAATCTTTTGCTTATATTAAAATTTACACAGCTTATAAGTAGACCATATTAGCATAAAGACATTCCCACAACATGCAACAAAGTGTTAGCATATTCAATACTAATGATTGAAAGACACAAGCATTAATCTCACTGATTTGTATAGGAGAATATTTACAAAAAGTTTTTTTCATTTATAAATTGCAAAAACCCAACCAGAAAATTAGAAAAGAAAGGAAGAAGTTGTGATGTGCTAGAAGCAAGAAATAAAAAGCAAAGATAGATAACTAAATTGACCAGTTTGGCATTTTGGTAAGTGAATAGATTTGATCAATTAGCAAACAGATGGGAGAAAAGCCCTTCTAATTTATTATCTTGAAAGTAAGACCACACAAACAGAAGAGGCAAAGAGGAGCTTATGTTATAAGGTTGCAACACAAATTTCTAATAGGTTGTTTTAATAGCAGTTTCTACAGAGGAAAGCATTTCCAGTCAGATATGTGTCCATAAGAAGAATCATATGTGTACGTGCCAACATTTCTTCAGCATTCTTTGATTAATTTTGCTCAACCTCATTTTTATAAAACAATTTTTTTTTTAATTTTCTTGATGAAAAACATCAGAGATTTGAACCACAAGCAAATCAACATTCACACACTTGAATCTACAAAACCCACATATCTTAAATATCAACTGATTGTAGTGATTATGTTTTACAGAGACAGCAGGGAAGAAACCTATTCCTACTGCCTATTCCATGATCTGCTTCCACTTGCCAAGTAGATCAGACTTGGTTAAAAGATTTGATGAATTTAAGCATGAACACAAAATTACATTCCCTTGAACAAGGTAAATGTACATGTTTCTCTCATTCCTACATTCTGCCAAATACAGACCATTCATCTTCACTACTTCTACTGAATAAATTGTTATTAATTTATGAACAATCATGTGATTGTCACTGGTAAAACAAACTGAAATAGAAGGATTATGGATTTACTGTTTTTTTTTATTGATAATGTTGACTGGGCAACCATTATAAACAGAAAACAAAATAACATTATTCTGCTTGTAATAAAACATTACTGTACATTATTTATACACAAGTATACTAACTTATAGTGAGGATGGATGTTTATACAAAAAAATTGTATGTATCAGTCATAGAGCATTAGATTAGTAGGTGAGAAATCCCTGCCACACTGTTAGGTTAACGAGTCATGCTATCACAGGACCAATCCCAGATGAGAGGTTCAAACCTCAGCAAAGATTCCACTAGTTTCACATTCCAAACTAATATTAAAATGAAATAATAAATATCAACATGGAAAAGAAACTAGGATTGATTTATGAAGAGTGATACCAATCACCTGCCCTCAGACATTGATTTGATGATTGACAATAGAAATATCAAAAGTGAATAAGTTTAATAATAGAGACATCATTCATATACAATTTTCTGTTTGGAGAGTTGCCATTGCCCAGTTGTGAAGGTGCTAGTTGTATGTGTCCTCAAAAAGAAAATCTTGTTCTTCCATTGCTATAGATAATACATAAAATTTTGAGAAATACTTGAATCCTTTTTCTGACCCCACTCCCATATTTAGGAGATAAATAAAAAGAAACAAGCATTATTGCCACAAGAAACAAGCATTATTGCCACAAGAAACAAGCATTATTGCCACAAGAAACAAGCATTATTGCCACAAGAAACAAGCATTATTGCCACAAGAAACAAGCATTATTGCCACAAGAAACAAGCATTATTACCACAAGAAAGGACAGCATGACAATATTGAAATATATATATATATAAACCAATAGATGTTCAAGATGGTAGATAATCAGCATGCAAATTAGGTGATTTTAATGCAAGAGCGTTAACAAAAAGCTAGCTATTCCATTCAACTCGTGTCTAAAATAGAATAAAGTCCTGAAAGGTTGGAACAAAAGTTACTTGGCCATAGACCATCTCCATTGAATAAAGGTGTAGATACTATATACATCAAAGTACTGCAATATATATATACACAATCACAAATACTCCTTCATTAGGCTACATAAAGACTCTTCCAGATTCAAAAAAGAATGAGGCAAGGTGATACTAGCTCACCCAAACTCTTCACAGCCTGCCTCGAGATGATTTTCCAAAACTTGGACTGGGAGAATAGAGGAATCAATATAGACAGCGAATATTTGAGCAACCTCAGATTTGCAGATGTCATTGTTCGCAGAGAACCTACATGACCTCCAACTAATGCTAGATGAACTAAATGAAGAAAGCAAAAAAGTCGTCCTACACATGAACTTCAGTAAAACAAAAGTCATGTGCAACAATCACATCGAGAATAAGGACATAACTGTCAAAATTGGACATGCAAAACTGGGGAAAGTAAACCACTACATCTACCTAGGACAACAAATCCCCATGAGATCCTTAAAAGATGAGGAAATCAAGCAAATAATCACTCTAGGATGGCTAACCTTTGGTAGAGCAAGCTGAACTTTCAAAAACCAGACAATCCCAATAATCCTAAAAAGAAGAGTATACAACTAATGCATCCTCCAATAGTTACTAATGGAGCTGAAACATGGAACCTAACCAAGAGACAGACCTGCAAACTGAGAAGAAAGCAACGCATGCATGGGAGAATCATGCTCAACCTCACATCCAATAGACATCACAACTAATAACATGGATCCCCAAAGATCACAAGATAGAGAGATGAACTAAACAAATTTTTAAAATTCTGCCTCAGCAACGCCCATGATAAAGAATTATAGTGAATCCTGCGGAGGGTCTATGTCCAACAACGGACGATAAAAGACTGATGATGATGATGATGAATTTTCATTTATCAAAGTCAGCTAAAACTTTACTGTATGTGTAAGGAAGTTTCAAGTGCAATATTCTGTGTTAAAAATTAAAACAGGCAAGAAATTCCAAGAAATAAAGTCAGGATGTTAAGTGTTAATATCTTTTTTTTTACTCCTTACTTTATCCGGTGTTGATGGGTACTTAGGCCAGTCAGTTATATCAATTTGAGAACAAAAAAAAAACAACATTCATATATCTAATAAGCTGAAAGTAGCTGTGCTGGTGTTGACAAAAAGATCAGAGAGAAACCTAGAGAGATAGTAATAGGAGGGAGAGTAAATTAACTTTGGAGGAAAATATGCTTCTACCAAGTAAACTTTCTTCCCATGGGGTTTCAATGTTATAAGTAATCACACTTTTAGTAATAATTGAAATTTTCCTTTATTTTTTTCAATACATACCTCAAAAGGAGACATATTCACCCATAATTTTAGAAGTATTAGTCCTAGAGCTTTTCTGCTTTTCATTGCATTAAATTGCCCCATTAAGACTAAATAAAATGCCAATAATTTTGAAGCTTTGTATCAACTGCATCAAAATATATAATCCTATAGACAAGTGTTTTGTATATCTCAAAAGATGAAAAGACAGCACTCTTTCAGTATCTGTTTACCATTGCATTACTATGAATTATTGGGTTCTAAAGCAGATTTTCTGCACAGAGCATCAAGGATTACATAACTACCTCTTATAAAATTCCAAACTTGCGGACTTGAATCCATGTTCAAATTTTAGGAGTTGTTATATAAAAAAATTATGTTTTGTTGGGATCACCCCCCCCACTCCCTCACCCTAATTGCAGCAGAATATGAAGAAATGTAATTGTCAAAAGTTTTCCAGAAAGAGATAAACCTTGTGCACAAGAAACAACAATCATTTTTGAATTTGGTATTATTTTTTTTTTAATTACAGAGCTATTTTTTGAGGCACTGTGTTTAATATACCAGTAGAGTCTCTGATACATTGGGCAGATGAGGGAAAACATTTTTTTTTTTTTTTTTTACGAACACTTCAAATTCTATCCTCTGTATAGCAAACTCTTCGCTTGAATCAGATAGAATAAGAAATTGCTGATCAGAATATTGTTTTTATGTTCTAGAGGTAGACTCATGCTTTTGCAACTTGAATAGATTGAGTATACAATGCAAAGATTTTTTTAATTACTTACTCGTTTACTTAAACAAACAACTGGCCAAAGGGAGCAGCCCAAGGTACAGCAGCAGCAAACACACCCACAAAACAGCCACTTGACATTAACAGGTAGAGCTTTTCGAAGAACACTGTTGATACGAAACATTGTGGCTTTAAATTCTTCAGGAGCTACCTAAACAGCATGATAAGAAAGGGAAAACAAATTAGAGATAAAATCAAATATTATCCGAGTTCCTTCTAACTTGTCAATGTGTGCAAACATGTTTATACTCAACCTACAGCGGCATTGCATAATTTAGGGAAATGAATATAACTTTAAGATAAGAATCTTTCACATAATTTTCGATCATAATATCATAAGTAAAAATAAATCATGCTTTATGCCCTTCTGAATGACACAATGTCACAAAAATAGCTATAAATTCATTTTTTAATAATATTTTGTCATAAGCAATTTCCTTTAGTTTAAGGACAACATTAAAAAATAACTCTTACACCTTATCTGTTGATCAGGTGAAATATGTTAACATCATCTTTCTATTACAATGCAAGTAGTCATGACGTTCAAGACACAGTGTGTCAACAGTAATTAGCATGAAGATCTTGCAACTATATGTGCTCAAGTGGTCGAACTGGTTGGAGATCCAAAAAGTGCTGTTTACAATGCAACAAAGATATAAAGCACAACTAATGGCTATTTTGATAAGCCCAGATCTGGACACAAGAGAAAGATCAAATGCAAATATATGTGAACATGTGTCCAATATATTGTTTGGAACAATGGTATAAAGTTATATGACAAATTGAATTTCAACATTATTGGGTCTGATGATCAGAAATACATTAGAATAAAGGTAGGCAAAGTGTACCACTTGTATTGCATTAGTGGAGTGATTAAATGGAGTGAAGGGAGTGTCATAGCATGGAGTTGTGTCTCTGGAAATGGCATCAATTCATTATGTAAGAAAAGGAAAGAAAAAAGAAAAAAGAAAAGAAAAAAGAAAAGAAAAGAAAAGAAAAAAGAAAAGAAAAGAAAAAAGAAAAGAAAAGAAAAAAGAAAAGAAAAGAAAAAAGAAAAGAAAAGAAAAAAGAAAAGAAAAGAAAAAAAAGAAAAGAAAAAAGAAAAGAAAAAAGAAAAGAAAAAGAAAAGAAAAAGAAAAGAAAAAGAAAAGAAAAAAGAAAAGAAAAAGAAAAGAAAAGAAAAGAAAAAAGAAAAGAAAAGAAAAAAGAAAAGAAAAAAAAGAAAAGAAAAGAAAAAAGAAAAGAAGAAAAAAAAGAAAAGAAAAGAAAAAAGAAAAAAGAAAAGAAAAGAAAAAAGAAAAGAAAAGAAAAAAGAAAAGAAAAGAAAAAAGAAAAGAAAAGAAAAAAGAAAAGAAAAGAAAAAAAAGAAAAGAAAAGAAAAAAGAAAAAAGAAAAGAAAAGAAAAAAGAAAAGAAAAGAAAAGAAAAAAGAAAAGAAAAGAAAAAAGAAAAAAAAGAAAAGAAAAGAAAAAAGAAAAGAAAAGAAAAGAAAAAAGAAAAGAAAAAGAAAAAAGAAAAGAAAAAGAAAAAAGAAAAGGAAAAGAAAGGAAAAGAAAAGAAAAGAAAAGAAAAGAAAAAGAAAAGGAAAAGGAAAAGAAAAGAAAAAGAAAAGAAAAAGAAAGGGGTGGGGGGATATAGTAGTAGCCATCTATAGGTATTGGATAAGGTAATACTACCATATGCCCCATCCGCGTTGGTTATGGTTTTTTTTGGCATAACAACCTAAACCACACAGCCAAAACAGCAATGCTGTTTAATGGTAAAGGGTTGAAAGCAACATCTTAGAACAGAATGAGCCAATGAATGTATTAGCATCAACAATAATATGGTAGAAAGCATCAAGGAACTTTATTTTATTGATGCCCTGTAGATATCAAATATGGCATATAACTGGATTGTAATAGGAGTTAATTCTGAAACAACATAAAAGGGTCAATATCTTGAAAAATATCTAATAGTAATGAAACCTTGTCCAATAGTGTTCATTATCTTTTATCAGTTAATCATTTAGAATGTGCAGCAGATAAAGCTTTTCAAATGGAGCCCAAATAATTCCTGCCTAATTACAAAAATTTTGAGTACGAAGTATGAATTTGGTAACTTTTAACTAATACTCAATGATGTAATTAAATAAATAATCCCTACGAAGTTGCCACCAGAATGAAGTCTGATGGGACTACCTCATCATTTTCAGCCAAATTCCATCGGACCATCTTCAGTACAATAAATTGATAATTGAAAGAACATTGACATTTTCAAGTATCCTCCACTCTTTCCTTGAAGTTATAGGGGAGAGTTGGGTACTTTGGACCATCCATAATTCCTTTGGTACCTTAACAGCAGTATATCCCAGCTCTCTTCTGTAGAAAACTCAACAAAATTCTTTTAGCCATGAAGAAGCTACAAGTTCTCCAATGTTTTGTAATTTTGAGTGTAAAAAGTAAATTTAGTGAATTTCATTTATGCTGCAGTTTCTCATTAAGTACTGAGAATCTGAACTAACTACTTATAATGTCTCAAGCTGTCATAAGTTGTGCACAGTAGGCCGTTACTTTGTGTTTACACTTTGTCTTCCATGTGGTAGGTTGGACCACTTAAACCACATGGTATAATCTTCCCGATGGAATTTACTTTGTAAAGCCATCTAAATGAGGCTACTATAGCTGTCACTGAAAGCAGTTGATATAGAGAACTATCTTAATTTTAGTTATAGGGTCATTGAGTGTGAAATTTCAGGTAAAAATGGTGCTATGATTGAACAGGCATTGGAAGAGATTGGGAAAGGAAAATCTCAGAGATATTCTGAAAGATCTGCCAATTCCAAAGACAACACTGATCCAATTCAGAAATACTGCACATCCAAAAAGCAACTTTTTCTTGAATTGTTGATTGAAAAGTCAAACAAAAAGCCATAGAGAAAAGGAGCGATGAAAGCTATCTAAGAATATAGTGCAAGAGACCATCTATGCAGATGACAGTGACCTGGATGACGATGACAGCTTTCAAGGGGATGACAGTTCTGATGCTGAAAATATCAGATATGTGTCTACACCCAAATGTTGGATAACAGAGTGCCAGATACTGGAGTCAATGTTTTGGTGAAATTGGTAGCTGAAAACTCAGCTAAACAATTTTACTACATAGCTCAAATAATTGATAAGGAAGATAAGGAGTTTGTTGTTGGCTATTTAGGGCAATCCAGAAAAATACAGTAAATTTGTTTGCTTCTGTAAATGCCAGTTGTCAAGGTGAAATATATTTGAAAGGTTTCAGAACCAGAATTTGTGTTTTTATTTCATTATCACTGGTCCAACATACCCCCACCATAGAGCACATTGGACATTTTTACAAACTTTCCTGAATCTCAATTTTCCCTTCTACAACATTTGGGAAGGACTTGCTACTGCCACCTTCTGAGACTTAATCATGAAAGCAGTTACCCGACAGTAAAAAGTTTTAAAAGTGGACCAACATATCCCAATCTCCACTACGAACAAAAGGTTATTCACTGCTGGTTCAAACTACTTTTAGCTATTTTTTGTTAAAAACCATTTTTTCCTGATTAACAGAGTCATTAGTCACCATTGAGAGAAATGATCAGTAAATATTCGCAATGAATTTAATATTAATACATAAAGCTTTGAAACATCTCAGTAGAAATCTAAGGACTACATTATTATTTCATTTTGGCTGATCAATAGGATAATCATTTTTAAAAATCAAATATATCAGTGTAACAATAGACTAAGACAGTGAGTACTTAGCAAGAGAAAAAAAAAGAAGCAACAATTGTATCTTACCTTGGCAGAGAGTGATGACGGGAATTCTGTATCAAATCTGTTGCTAAGGCCAAAGCTGAAATATAGAAAATACAAAAGGGATTTTTTTTACCAAAAGATTGACAATTTTAAAAAAAATTTAAAAAAAATAAGAATGTAATATCTGCCCCATCAGAGAAACTAAACACTCAATTAATTTTTAAATCCCCGACTCCAAAAATTAATTTTGCAGTTTTCTTTCATATTAAAAACAAAATGGAACGAAAACTGATTACATTCAACTATTAAAAAAAAAAAAAAAGAAAAAAGAAGAAGAGCTGGAGAAGATTTTTGCGTAAGATAATTAACCTAACAAGAACTTGAGTCAATTCTAAAATAATTTATAGGATAAATAACAGATAATCATCTTCATATTCTAAATGACATCTTAAAGATGTGTTATTTTAGGTTGGAAAAGATTTATTCATGCAAAAAAGGTTAGATGGACCCACGTATCATCATCAGCCTTTTAGCATCTATCATTGGACATAGACCTTCACGAAGATTCATACTTCTGAATTTGCCAAGCTTACATCTAACTTTCTATCAGCCACTATTTCACATATGATCCATGTTGTGAGTCATGATGTCCAGCGATTGTCTAACATACTTGCAACATGTCTAGCCCATTGCAATTGGAGTTTTCTAATGGTTCTGATGAAATCTCAAACTCCTGTCTTTTCTCTAATGAACTGTGCTATCTTACGATCTCTTCATGTGAGGTTGAGCATGATTCTTTCATGTGTACGCTGCATGGTTTTTAGTTTCTTTTAGTTAAGTTCCAAGTCTCTGCTCCATAGGTGACTATTGGGAGGATGCATTAGTTGTAGACCCCCCGTTATGAGCAATCAACTCTTTTATAAAGTGACCATTTTACCATGGCTACTAAAACCCTCTAGTGATAGACACCAATATAGAATACGTGTGTTAAATGAAAAAAATATTGGGAAAGGCATACCCAATTAGAAATGGGGGAAAAAAAAATGCATTTTCTGGATTAGAAGTCTAGGTTTTAAATTCACAAATTCAGCAAAGAAAAGAAAACACCCAGAACATGAGTGGGTTATCAGAAATTTCATTTTCTTCATATTTTTATCTGTGTTGTAGAAAATTGAGGAAATAGGCATAGAACATAATAGAGAACTTGAGAGGAGAATGGACAGTAGAAATAGTTAGAATTGGCTGCATAATGAGCAGAAAGCAGTCAAAGAGTGATGGCAGCTGCCCTTTGGATAGTCAGTCAGGTTCTTCAAGAAGAAGATCAGCTGCTGAACATTTCTTGGCCTCTGGCCAATCAAACTAGAGGCTACAACTGACCAGGAAGATATTCACAAGTAACAGGTTTCTATTCCATGCGTTGAGATAATTGAATATCTCAAGAAATTCTTGATAGGATGCTGACCAAAACTGGGATGGTTTCAAAAATAAATGTAGATAATTGGGTTACAAACTAGCCTACGATTCAAATATAGCCACGTAACAGAGCAAGAAAGTGCAGTTCTTATCTTTATCTTACATAAGCATGCACATGTAAAAATATACATGCAACACCAGCCATTAAATGAATCCCCGTAGTATTCCAGGAGCAATGACACAGTTAATTATGTAGAAGTCCAAAAAGACTCAAAGCATTTTCCCCCCCAAAAATAAGAAAATGAAATTTTTTAGATCGAAATTTAGAACATCATAAGATTGAAAAATCTAAGGAAGATAAATGATCTAGTGCCGATCATTGAACTAAAAATAGATTGACATTTTTTTTTTTTTTTTTTTTTTTTAGCTCAGTCTTTTCTCTTAGATGAATAAAAAATTCAATCAGAATATCATTTAATTAGCCTTTGTACAATAAAAAAAAATAAGGAAAAAAAAAAAAAGTAAAAATCTAGTTTTAATTTGTTAAGAAGTTTATTTAATGAGAAGATGGCAGATAACTACATCAGAACATTTTTTTAGAAAACCTTAAAAAAAAAAAAAAAATATATATATATATATATATATATTAGATACAGTAGTTTTTATTTGATCAGAAATATATTTAACAACCATAGCCTTCAAATATAGCACAGAGTTCTACCACATTTTTTTGGTGTGTGTGTGTGTATGTGATGCACACTCCTGGCCATACCATTTTGCCCTCATACTCAAGACTTGGCATCAGTACTCTACTAGACCCTCGCTAAAAATGTTTTTTTCCACCCCAACTCTTTTGTAGCCTTATTCTGATAGGTTTATTAATGTCATCTAGATTCCCTAGAATCTATATATTTCTTATTTCATTTTAGATGTTCTCCAGTGAAAAATGCCAGTGATATCGTAAAAAAAATTAATTCTAACCATACTGATTTTTCGATGCAATATTTTTCATACGACTTCAGATTTTGATGTTAACAGTTGTTCAGTTGTTGACTATGATAGCAAGTCTATCATGTTTTTTTTTTTATAAGAAAGGATTTAGTGAGGGAATAATATCACAACATCCTTTTGATTAAATGAATACGAGCATTTCTCTACATGATTTTCATAAATAACTTATCAAATTAAAACAGTGGTTATCCACCATGTTTAAATCGAATAAAATTATGTGTTTTTTTAGTAAAAAAAGTTAAATTATAACTCCTTTCTTTCTTCAATGAATAAAAAGATTGAGTTAAAAACAGTTGTATTGAGAAGAAATAACACTAGGAATACTATTTCCTCACAATATCCCTTTTTTAACAACATATATAGGTCACAGGAACATAACTGAACGCTTCATAAAAAATGAGAAAATATGCTGAAGCAATGATGACAAACTAAAAAATTTAATTTTCCTTCTTCAAAATAATGTAAATCTGTACAAGTAAAAAAAAAAAAAAAGTAAGAACTGAGTTCTGTCTCTCATAAACATACAATTTATCATAAATGAATAGATCAACAGCAAAAAACCCTGCTGGTTGGGCTGTCTGGTATGTTGACCTACAACTTTTTATCTTTATGATTAAATTCAGTCAATCTGCCATGAAAAAGATGAACTCAATAGTGTGACGATGTGGAAATTTCGTGGGGAAAAAAAAATATCCTGATTTTTCTTAGATTTTTTCAATTTTATGATGTCATGTAGCATACAAGTAAAAGTAAAAGCATTTTTTCAAAAAAAAAAAAAAAAAAAAAAAAAAAAAAAAAAGAGTATTTTTCGATAGTGTCTGGTGGATTACCCATGCATTCTAAGCCAAAAGGTGAGTCCAACAGTACTGACATAAAATTACAAGAGTCCAAAAAATCCCCTTACTCCTGGGGGAAAAAAAAATTATATATATAATAAATAAACTTCATAAGTTGTCTGGTGGAGTACTCATGTGCATTTCTGGGTTTTAGGCCAAATGCTGACACAAGAGTACAATCAAGTGAATAGGTAAGATATACCTTGCCACTTGGCTGGTTGGTTGGTGTTTGTGGCTACGATGACTCAATAAAATCTGGTTCCATAGCTACACAAAAGATTAGGGTCCAGATACTATACTCAGAAGACTTTTGCAGTGGGGGAAAAAAAAAATCATGTCAATATTTTCTCTTTTTGAATTTCTTAACTGCATGCACTAGAAAGGCAATATTATTGCCTGATCAATCCATAATTCTGTGGTAAGGACACTGGATGATCTAAACTTATGATTTTCAGTAGATACCCTTAAATATATTAGATAATGGAAAGGTGATGAATTATCCTACAGAGGGAAAAAAATATTGTACCTGAAATATATAGAAAATGATACTTTTGAACTACATATGAAGAGGCATACTATATCAAATTGATATTCTTATATCTACATTTTGTTTTTGCACAGACTAAATTTTTTCAGCACTAATAGATTTATAACAAGTTATCTGGTTGCTTTAAAATATGTAAAAGATGAGAAATGTATAGGTCTGGTTATGATAACTGACAAATGGTAATCAAGTTAGATTTTCGTGATGAAAATAATTTTTTAAAAAGTCAGTTTAATTATTGAGTTGAATGTTATCATACAGCCAGCATATACCTGTCAAAATTGATAGGGTTATTTGTGTATAGATTGGCACAAAGGAGCATTAAGCTATTTCATTAGGTAATTCATTTTGAGTAATTTCAATATTCAAATTGAAAATTTTTTCGAAGTCACAACTCAACTCAAGCTATTATGTGTTTTTCAATATAAAAAAACAAAACAAACAAAGGATGACAAAAATGTTTCAAATATTTTTAAATATTGTATGTGTATTCAAAAATGATAAAAATAATAGACTTTTATTAGAATGTAAAAGAAACTTTTTCAAATTCTTTCTTCAGCTGGATTGAACAGATTTAAAAAATCAGTTTTGCTGACTTAAAAGTCAGTCACTGAATCACTTTCTTCAAGTCAGTCAGTCACTCACACACTTGTTTTTTTCTTTTCTTTTAATTTCAAATGATCAGTGTTTCTGTGACACAATTGTCTATTAATTCTGTATTGTATTTTTCATTGCTATGACAACAGACAATCTTATTTTACACCCTTTTTATTGTTTTATAAGCTCAGTTAAAGTATTTTCACAGAGACCAATCCATCATAACTTTTAGGTTATAACAGGACTGACCAGACAGGCAACCATCATACAAACAAACATACTAATTTACATATTTAGTTCTTATATGATAAGATTATAGGCAAACTTTTTTGATAATACGAACTGCCTCCCCAGTTATGTTGATTCACATTCTCTCAAAATGACATAGATGGGATTTTAAATCTAAAAATGAAAAATTTAGAGAATTATGGACATTTTTTCTGAGGAACAATGTTCTGCATGATAATACACACACTACACCTTACAGTTATCCAACCTTTAATATAATTCGCTTGATGCAAATGTTCCACTCACCATCTTTTGCACAATGTTAGTGAAACTTTCGGAGTATCTTTGGAGTTTACTCAGCTTTTTATTCCTTGTGCAAACAGTTAACTGTAGAACACTTTAGACCAGCCTCAGATAAATACTGAAGCTGAGAAGATAGGTTCCATATGCAATTATGACAGGGAATATTTGTCAATATTTAAACATTTGTCTTTCCCCTTTTGCTCAACAAAGAAAACAGAAAAAAGATGTCATTTTTTGGACAGGATACTCACTGGGGATGAAAATTTATCACGAGAATCGGAAACAAAGAAAATAGTGACTACGTCCAAAAAAGCCCTTGGGGTTCTTCTAAGTTTGGTGGGATTTTCAGGGAATACTTAGTTATGGATAGTTGGAACTGGACAAACTGTTACAATATAATATTACAGTGACCAATAGGCTTTTCAAGTGATGCAGAGGAAGAAGGAAAAAAAAAACAACAAAAAAACAAACTTTCTCTGGACAAGAGAGTTTAATAGTGATTTGCCATGTGCACTGCCTCATATTGTGAAAGTGATGCAACGAATGATTATGAATGTGGGATAGGGAGTTCTTCCTCATACAGTCTATTCTCCAGATCTGTCACCTTCAGATTATCAATCATTTCAGTCACTGTAAAATTCATTGTTCGGTCAGCAGTTCCAACAATTTCAAGATTGCTAAGAATTTATAGAATCAAAACTGGAATTGTTCATTTATGATGGAATTCCCAATTACTTGAAAGGTGGCATAAGGTCATGGAAAGACAGGGAAAATGCTTTGAGGACCTAATAGTGATGCCATCAAATCATTTGATCAAAGTTTGTATGGGAAAAAAAAAAAAAAAAAAAAAAAAGGCTGGAAACTTCTGCACATTCTTGTACTATCTGAATTTCTAGCTCTAATGGATCAATACAAATACTCAAAATTGTTCTTTCAGCAACTGATAGTTTCAAACATATAAAAAGAGTATTATATTCATTTTAAACCTATATATACAACAGGAGTAAATTGAATACAAGTATACCTTGATTAGTGCACTGAATTTGTTTCAAAACTGTCTATAGTAATCAAAACCACACTGACCAAGGCCTCACTATAATTCAATGTGTTTTTTTTCAGCTCTTACTTGGTTACATTAATTTAAAGCAATACCATAACTGTACTATTCAAGGAATGGCTGTATTCTATACTTGTTTTAATAATAATGATAACATCAGTTCACATTTAAATGGGAACAAAAGTTGTATAGAAAAAAAAATGTCAAGAGTTTGTCATGGACAAAATTGCTATTGATTTCCATCATGTTCATTCTCATAAAAGTTGGACATTTAAAAAAAAAAAAACCTAACTATTTCTTAGTATCAGCAAAATAACTGCCTTGGTGGAATCGACACACATGAACCAATCAAGCAAACTCCTTTCAAGTTGAAAATACATGATTGGATAAAAGAAAAGAAAAAAAATCATTGAACTTGTAGATGAAAGATTTCAAAATTTTTTGTACCATTCTACAAATAGTTAGACTCTTTTTGGTATTGAGAGGCAAACAAAGTGAATTCTATATTCAATAAATTGAACACAGGTGTGCATGTCAAAACATGAACTTGAAATTGATTGTAGCACTTAGTCTTATTTTCAATTTTTCAAGCCAAATATTCCCTACCAGCAAGATGAAAGGATTCTTTGAATCCTGCCATATCTTACAACTATTTATGCATAATCAATATTCTCTTCATTCAGAGGTTTAAGGGATCAATCCTTTCTTTTTTTCTCTTAAAGACTGTTTTGACTTAGTCTGTACTAGGGGTTGGTAAACTTTTTTGGAGGCAGACCAGGTTAGAAATGTTTTTATGTTTTGAGGGTCAAAATGAATAAAATGAATAAAATGAAAAATGGAACAATGATCATACAGGGAGGGAGGGTAGATATTCTTAATGAAATCAGCGTGCGAGAAGAATAGTCAGATTTTCTAACAAGAAAGATCCACAATTTATTGTTTCTTGCCAAGTGATTTACAGTCATTCAATTTTCTTTTCATCAAAATATTTCCATATTCTTCCAAAATATTTACTAATGCTCCATATCACAAAAAAGAAAAAAAAGCCACAGGGAATTACTTTCTATAGAAGATAAAAAATGTTGAATGTATTACTGATAACATTCAAATTAAGGATACTGATTTAAATATATTTATGCTTTTTAAAGAATGTGAAATGTGTAATCAGTTCAACATTTTGTAACTATGTTTTCTGACAAGCTCATAATAATGTGATTTTGAATAAAAGCTAATATGGATTTTCTTGTGGTTGAAGTATCAAATCTTGCCAACCACCAGTCTTTATTTTAAATCATAGCACTTTGTACAAAATAAAGAATTATAATAGAAGATACTACCAATTTACAAACACATTACTGCAAAGTGAATATTTTTCTGAATAAACTTCAAGTTGCTAATAATCTATAGAATATTCAACAAACAATGAAATGAGGTTAATAAAACATACACAACAAGTTTATTGCAATAAAAATTCAGTTCTTTCGCTTAATAACATTCCAGAGTTGAAAAAAAACAACTGCATCTTGTATGGAAGATGTACAGAAAGAAAACAGAACAATAAAATGACATGACAATGAAAATTGCATTACATGAAATTAAAGAAAAACATTTTCCAAATGTTTGTCTTTACTAAAGAGAGGTAATAGGTTTATAATGGACAGAAAAATCATAGTGCATGAAAAACCTTGTATATTTTACATTTCTGAGTTCATCAGAAAAAATGAAATAAACCAACAAAAAAACAAAAAAAACTTCTCGTACAATAGTCAACAGCATGAGGAGCATTGGTTAAAATCTTCACTTGTTAGGATTGGATATTATATTTTCTTCTGAATCAGAATCAAAATAAGCTTTACTTTCTTAGAAACAAATTCAACTTAGTAGCCTTACATACCAAATAATCACTAGGCAACACAAACATATCAAAATGCTTCCTTTTCATCAGCTACCCCTGCTTTTGAAGTTAGATTACTTTAGTAGCAAGTGTGAAGAAAGACAATCTTGCTCTATCTCCCAGGTAAAAGAAAATCAAAATCAAAAGGTGCATCATAAAGATTCTTTTTTATTCAGGATTTTTCTCTAAGAATCTTTTTACTAGCCTTTTTGTATTTATACAAAGCGAGCAAGTTAAAAATATAAACAGAAAAATATATACTTGCATTGTCATTAAAAAAATGTTTTTGTATATAGTGCAAAATATCAATTTTTTTCAAATCATGTAAAGCATTCAATTGAATTTTTAGGCAAGCAACATTTTTTCATCTTGAGTTCCCCGATTCAATTTATCCATACAAGTATGATATGCAGCATGAGAATGGCCATTTGGATTGTTTGTACATCTGATGAAAAAAATATTTTATCTCACAGTGCTCATCATCAAGGTAGAATCACTTCCGAAATATTGCATCATACCTAATTGCAGAGACTTCTTGGCTAAAATCTTCATGAAACATGCAAGGTATGAAAGACTTGATCTTGTCCTACTGTAAAACCAACCATTTATCCAATAATGCAGCCAATGAATATCTTGAACAGAAGAGCAATATCACTAATATAGATTTATTCCAACTTGCACTTGAAGTATACAATTGTAGTATGAAGATTTTGCCAAATATCTCAAATGTAATTTTCTCTACCTGAAATATATTGTTGGATGAATGTAGTCAAACCAGATTAATACAACTGGAAAAAAGGAAGAACAATTGGCAATACAAAGTAAGAAACAATTAGCATTCAAGGGGAAATTATGAATCATTGCTGCCCATATATGCTCATTTTTATCATGTAAATTAAGCATAAACTTATATTGTAAATTGAACACTCCACTGAAAACTGGGTGAGGGGATCAGAAAATTAAATCATTGAGGAGAGAGAGATTGTACGCATGCAGAATTTAAAGCTTCTACTTTTAATGCTTAGAGCAGGTTAAGTCCAGATACATGCATATAATTGTCAGGACACATGAACATCTTGAACTCAGCAAAAGTGTTTAAACTAGTTTGTTGATGGTTGTGGTGATTATTAAGTTACAGCATAACATAATGTGAAAAAAGATTTCTTCCTAACCTTCCTGTAACCAATAGAAATAATTGGAAAAAAGGGTCATCAACAAATGAGTTACTTCTCTTGCCTTTTGTTGGGTGCTAATAAATGTTATAGACACAAACTAAGGGTCTAACTTGGCATAAACTTACATTGAAAAATGACCTCCCACACTAAAACCTCATTTTGGAGGAGAATTTAAAGGAAAAAAAAACAACAAAAAACAAACAAACAAAAAAAAAAACAGCATTTTCTCTACTCATTTAGGGGAGTGTGTGTGTGCAAGATTTCAAATTTCTACTATAAACAATTAGGGCTGGACAAAGTTTGGATACATAGAATAACCTAAACCCAATATCTAAACCAGTGATATGTATGGCAGTGATTAATATTTGAAAGAGAGATAACAAGATGAAACTATAAGAGGGAGGACAAATAAAAAAAGAGCTAACTGAAGTTCTCTAGCATTAAAGGCATGGTCCACAGTCTACAATTCAAACCATTTCATCAGGGGATCCTTGTGATATTCAGCAGTTGTCTGCCATTCTTGGAACATATTCAGCCCATGGTCATTTGAGTTTCCAAATGGTTTCTATGATTACTCAGACTCTTCTCATGTGTACGTTGTATAGTTCTTTTTAGAACTAGTGGGATTTTTTTGTTACTGAAAGTTGAGTTTGCTCTACTGAAAGCTTGCCAACCCTAATGTGATTCTTCATTTGATTTCTTCTTCTGAGGATTTTACAGAGATCCATTGTTTTAGTTAGATGAAGTAGTCTACTTTCTCCAGCTTTGTGTTTTTTTATACTGATCGTTGAGTATTTGTCCATTTGTTGTACATGACATTTGTTTTGCTGAAGTTTGTGAGGAGGCCAACTTTCTTCATTTACTTTGGCTGTTGAATAATATTATGTTACTTGACAAATCTATTCAAGTTGCAAGAAGTGTTTTAATTCTGTGGTGGGTGAGATGCATTAAATTACATTCCTGGTGCCAAAGTAGAACAAATATGCACCATATACATCTAACACTCTTTTAGAGAGAGTATTGGGAAGAGAAAATTTTTTTGCAAAATACACATTAGTAAAGCACTAAAAATATATTGAGAGAGGCACATACTTGGGTTTATGACCAGATATCTAGCAACATGAGAAATCTGTGATAACCGAATGGTATCCATTTTGATAGGGATTTATTCTATCTATGTACAAGGGGGTATAAGAAAGTTCCTGGACTAAGTAAAAAAAATTAAAAAAAAAACAAACAAAAACTACTCCAGTACTCACTTACATTTGGCCACCATTTCCTCAGAAATAATCCCCTTGGGAATATACACAGTGATCTCAGCATCTCCTCAACACCTCAAAAGCACAGGGTTAGTCCTCTTCCTTGAAGGCCATCCAATGCAGCCAGTTATCCCATCCATGGACTCAAAGTAACGCCCTTTAGCTTCAATTTCATTTGGAAGAAAATGGTGAAGTGACAGGGAGTGAGTACAGAGGGTATGGGATGATCGACATGGTAAAAACTGAGTTGTCTTCTGGAGGGCGGTATGAACAAGGGACATTGTAGTGACATAGCAACCAATTGCAGTTGTACATCCTCTCTCAAGTGCCTCAGAATGTCATGATAAAAATCAGAATTCACCATATCACTTGGTGAACTGTGCCCTGAATGTAAGGAAACCCTAAAAACAGACGAGCATGCTTTTCATTGCAATCAAATCCTGCAGTGCTATCTTTGCTTTTGGTGACAGGGAGCTTTTCAATTGCAATGACAGCTGTTTTGTCTCTGGATTGTAGCTGCTGGCTCAACTTTCAATGCCCTTTACATGAAAATTGGGTCGTTGTTAGCCTCTGTCTACCTTCTCACAAAGCTCAAGGGACATGTAAATTTATCCTGATCGATTAAGGTATTTGAGTGTGGGGTTGGGTATAGTGAGGGTTACAACAGGAAGTCATAACTATAAAAGTAGCAATGACTGGTCAGAAGTAGCCAGATCTCCTATTAAAATTACCAACTATTTCTTAAAGGCTTTTGGCAACTGGTTTTACTCTGCCAAATAGGCCAACACATCCTTCATTTCTGACCCTACCTCAATTGGTAAACAAGATTGATTAGTCAATGGGTAAGCTGCTCATGATAGGCTTATTTTGTCCCTTATCATCAGGATATCACCTCTCATAAGACAGTATTTTGATACTGGGGATACACATCAACTGACACTGGCTATTATATATGTATATGAATAATTCATTAATCATTGGAAGGATCAGTTTATTGGTTGATAACAATAGAAAACTGATACAAACTTATGCTTAAAGCAATAAAGATGTAGTAATGAAGAGGGAAGGAATCAGTTTACAGCTTAATACCTAAAAACTGATCCCTCACTTTATATACAGCGATTTTAAAAACAGTAAAAAACCTGCTTCAAGTACGCAATCTTGGGATGATGTGTACAGAATATAGAAGTTGTAGCTGGACGAAAATAAATGTGACCATTTTACTGTTACACAGCAACAGACACTGGTGTTTAAATGGACGAACTATTCAGCTTTCTCTCCCTCAACTTTTTGCTCACACAGATCTTCCTTTTGTTTTGAACAGTTTTTCATAATCAGACTCAAAAATAACTTCAAGAAACATCAAAATAACAAGACCAACTAAACTGTTGATTTTGTCAATATTTTGATGTTTATTCATCTCTCTGAATGTTAAATTTCCTAGGGTTAATTTTTATAATTTTTTTAGAGGGTTTGAGTTATTTATAAATGATGATATCGGGGATAGAGCATATACAAATAGGTGTACATAGAAAATTCAGAGCTTTGTGGTGACCAAGTTTTATGCTAGTGGGTGCTATCATCGGACTGTCTGATGATTGCGCCCACTGGCATGAAACTCAGAGTCACCGTGAAGCACTGGATTTTCAATGTACACCTATATAAAAGGTTCAACTAAACACTACATTACAATAGTAGAAAAACTAAACATTCTTTCGATTATTGTGAATTTTATGATACATCAACTCTTAGTAGTCTTTTGAATTTAGATCATGTGAAGCAAATAATCAAACTACAATTAACAAAGCCTATTTGTATGCACTGCAATAATTTGACAATTGGCCATTGAGCAAAGTTGATGTTCACTAAATATATTAATCTGCAGACAAATCATTGCAGTGTTGAGATTGAAGTTGTTTTGATCAGCGGTTCTCGAGATTTCTAATAAAAATATATTTCTCCCAAATATTAAAAAATTACAGATACTCATAAGTTTCTATGAATTATCTCCCTTGACTTTCGCTTTGCATCTTGCTAGAATATAATTTGCATAACGAAAATAGCTTTTCGACGAAGGACGGCAACTCCGTTTAATTGAAGAAATCTGTCAGTGAGTTTGGATTGTGATAACAACTGGCCATCTTATGAAGATGGCATTCGCCAGATATATTAGTCAGCACAAGAGGCAGTGCAGTGTTGAGTTTGAAGTTTTTTTGATCAGCGGTTCTAAAGATATCAAGTAAAAAGAAAAGAAAATTTGAAGATCATAGATCTTTTTCATGGTTTCTATAAATTATACCCCTTAACTTCTGCTCTTTAGAATTATCTAAATTAGCAACACTGAAGAGAAATAACCGAAACACTTCGAATCTGTAGTTTCGTAAGTTCGATTCTAACAGGGAACTCTTCTTTCCGATTCGAGCTGACATTAAGACACAGGCGAAGGGAAACCATCCAGAATTTATCACGACAAAGAGCAATAAAAATTGAAACGAAAGTAAATAGTAGCAGAAAATTAATAAGTTTTAAATAGTTTAGGCATATTCAATGGCTAATTGATGGGGCTCCGCATAAAATTTACATGTATGACTAAGAAGTAGAGGCGTTCAACAAATGAATAACGAAATGAATTCAAAAACTTCCTCTATTAATACGACTGTCATAATATTTACAATCAAACGTCAATTTGTCAAGGACGGCAGAGATGAAATGGACATTGAGTAAAACTTTGAGGAATCTCGTCTATATCCGCTTTTAGGAAATAGTTTTTTTTTTTTTTGTTGATTTCCGAAAACACTTAGGCCTCGAACAATTTCTGTCACTAGGCGCGACCCACATGTACACATTATGATTAGGGTCCCCACACTAAACTCAGCCGTGTGTCACATTTCCGCCTTTGTGATAACGCGAATACCTCTTCTTCGGAAATAGAAAAGTAAGGCGGTTGGAAAAGAAAAATTCCTAGTAGTGTGAACAATATGAGAAAGGGGGAATAATTGCTTATATAGAGCATTTGATTTCAATTATAGAGACAATAATAAAAATTATAATTGAGTAGTAAATGATCAAAACACAAACAGGTGAGAAAAATCATCAAATGAGAGGAAATGGAAACATGGTGAAAAAAAAGTTCAATTTAATTATTAAACCTTTGTTTCTCAAATCTTCTGATCGAACGAACGCGTGGAAAATCGTTTTTTCTCCTGTCTGTTTCAATTATGAAAAGGCAATAAAATACAAACATTTTTTTTTCTGATGTGAAAAAAAAAAAAAAAAAAAAATCAACATACAAAATCAAAAATAAATTTAAGAAAAAAAGAGTATAATTTCAAATTTCAATTCTTCTTTATTTCTCCACTAAGGATGCTAACAGTTTAGCTTTCTTCTTTCTTTGCTTTAACCCACCGACTGGACTTTGCTTAACAATAAACAAACAAACAAATTTAAAACAAGAAATGAAAATAGTTCGATAGTCATTTGAAAAAAAAAACTACCTAATAAAAAGTCAATAAAATTTCTAGAAGTTTTTCTTTCAGTGTTTTATTCATGATATGTTTCAATTTTTGAAAAGCCGTCGACTTCAACATGGAGAAATGCAGCGTCCAAAAGCATCTCTAAAGAGAAAAAAATGATTCAGTGATTAAACTTATCTATATTATCGCTGATCCTCTGAAATTTATTCCACTCCAAAAAAGATGGATTGGATTAGGAAAAGAAAAAACTCAAACGTGGAAATTGTTTTTTTCAGATAAAAAAAAAAAAAGAACATTTATCTTATGTTTTGGTCACACATGTAACAAATTATTTTCGATTAACTTAGAAAGCATGTTTAAACATCATGTTTTTTTAAAATTAAATCCATTATGGTTGTAAATGCACTTAAATTCAATTATTATTTGTCAAAATTCACTTGTTGACTTCGACAAACCGAACTCCCGAATGTCACTATTTTCCAAGACTAGAACTGGGAGAGAAGCAGTAACTCCATTCATTCATTGATATTTTTTTGTCTCTTCCCTTACGTTAGTCTTCCTTCCAATTTTAGTCAATAAACTTGTGTTGTGTATGATGTGTGTGTGAGTTTTTTTTCCAATTGCAAGTGGTCCAAAGCGTAGGCTTTTTACACTATTGAAAAAAAATAATATTTATAGCAGGGAAGAAGAAAAAAAACTTTATTTGTATTATAGGAAAAAAAAAGAAAGAAAAAAAAAATCACTCATGTCAGCTTTGCTGCTATTCGATTTTTTTTATATGAAAGACATTTTAGTCGTAAAGACCAAGTTTTCCCTTTTGTGCGATAGTTACAATCCTAGGTACTTTAAAATTTTTAGTTTTCTAATTTGATATTAATTATCTGTTTTTAGAAATTGGTTTCAAAGCCTTTAGAATGAAAGCTAGATATGATAGATACGAAAGCGAATTTTTCTTTATTTTATAGAATAGTCACAAAAAATTGAAGATATTATTTGTTCTTCTGATATAATTTAAAAGAAAAAGAAAGCTCTGTTAATTCTACCGGTTGTTGTTAGTTAAATAATATGCTCGTGGGCGGATATAAAAACAAGATACGAGTTGTAAAAAAAAAAAAAAGGTGTAAGTACTACCGCACTTGGATTTGAAAATCAGTAACTAAGGCAGCAGTCACTAAGGAAAAAATGACATTTACATAAACACAGATTTTGCCTGTTTTTGTTTTGTTAGTGAAACTTACTCATCTGAACGTTTTTTGCTTAAATGAATGACAATCGTATAAAATATCGTTGAAACAAATGATATTATCATTATTACACATTTTTTTCTCGAAAGAAGAAAGAAAACTACTAACTCTTTGGCTTAAGAATACACCAGAAAACACTTGGATATAAGAAATAAAAAAGAAGTTAAGTCTTACATCGTGACATTTCCTGCACCTCGGATTATTACAGGGTCCGGTACGGTAATAAGAAATTCTTCCAGTGGCCCGCCAGCATCGTCTTCTTCTTGGTATATTGTATCAAAATCAGCCATTCTGTAACACGGCGGAAGCCAAAATGTTTACTCTTCGAAGGCGCCACCTAGTGCTGCGCTTTGATTCATAAAATTAATAAGCGGAGATAACTCTATTCGTTCTACGATGAATATTCCCTATTTTCCTGTACAATGACATGAAAAGGAAAGAAATTTAAAAAATTCATAAATTGGAAAAATACATTCTTTTTAAAGCAGTGTTTTTCTTCAATCTTGGACTTTGCAGAAAGTAGGTAAAAATTCAGGAAAATGTTATTTGAAGTACACGAGCAGAAGAATGATGATGATGTAAGAAATATATAACATTCCGAATGAGTGGTACAATCTTATGCCAGATAATGTGTTAAATGAAACTGGTGAACCAAAGATCCTATGGGACTTTGATATACAGACGGATAGGGTCATTGAATACAATAGACCGGATATCATTATAATGATATAAGCAAGAAAGAGTGCCTCATAAATGATGTTGCAATAACAGAGGACAAAAAATTGCACACAAAAAAGTGAAGATAGAAAAATATGCCTACTTGAAAATGGATTGTGGGGATGGCCAGCAACAAAAGTGAAAATTGTACCAATTTTAATTGGAGCATTGGGTTTGATTCCAAAAAGTTATCATACCATACTGAACAGTTGGACATCAAGACAGACATACAGGTTCTCCAAAAATCTGTCTTCCTTGGAACAAGTCACATTTTAGGGAAATTGCTCTCCGTCAAACTTTCACAGCGCAAATGGTGAATTCTGCAATGAAAATCAAAATGTGACGTTCAAACTTTTTTTTTTTCTTTGCAACAGAATGCACGTTTTGATGAAAAATTTTTTTATATCTAAATCTGACTGATAAAGGTATACATGATATCGAAAATTTTCAGTGTTATTATGTTGCTTTATCATATTATGTTTGAAAATTTAAAACAGAGTCGATTTTTTTCTTCTTTTTAAAATATCAACAAGAAAGTTATTATTGATCATTTCTCATAAGTAATGATGATGATGATGATGATACCTTGGAGTTCTCGAATGTGACACAATAGAATGGGAAGAAATGAAAGAGAAAATAGAAAAAAAGAATATCTTAAGGGGATGAGCAGAATATTAGAGACAAAGCTGAATATCAGAAATCTGATAAAAGGAATGAACACATGGGCAGTTGTGGTAGTAAGATACACATATCCATTCCTTGATTGGACAAAGGAAGAGCTCCAATCAACAGACCGGCAAACGACAGAGCTTATGACAATGCACTAGGCTTTACAACTTGGAGATGACAAAGATAGACTGTTCGTGAAGAAGAAAGGTGGTGGTAGAGGACTCATCAGCATAGAGAACTGTGTTCAAAAGGTCAAAACTAGATTAGAAAAGTGTGTG
>OY735200.1:55060358-55172858 GCA_963457665.1 Thysanoteuthis rhombus
GATGTGAAGATGAAGAAAAGCAATTGTTAGACTTCACAAGACAAAAGCTGTATCTTTATTTATGCTTAGGATGCTAGTTTATTTTGAAGTTTGTTTCACAAACACTATATCTATTAGAATATAAAATAAGAATTTTGCAAAGTAAAAGCAGAAGAGAGAAAATGAGTAACCTAGGAAATGTAATGAATCAAAACTGTATATTCAAGGTTGGGTTCTATGATAAGACAGGGTCCAGGTCTACACAAAAAAAAGTATAGGAAAATGAATAAAAGACTTATTCCACTTGTAAGATATGTTTTTCAAACTTTCAACATGATTATTTTTGAGATTAATTTCTCTGTTACAATTTATGAATTTCTAAAGCATTAAAATTATATTCAAGTAATCTGGTACTTCTGAAAAATATCATATAATTTATAAGGGTTCATTTCAAGAAAAAAAGAAACTAGTCCATATTCTGACCTTCAATCAATTGCTGAGATAAAAAGCTTATATCATCCAGTTTGTTCAGTGGTAAGGATGAAAACATCTAAAAAAGTTAGGAGCATATGATGATGAATTTTGTCAAAATATTCAAAATCAATTCCTTTCACTAGTGATTGGAATTCATGAATTGTTTATTGGTGTGTGTTCACACTTTCAAGAAGTCAATAAACTCCTCTTTTATTGATAAAAAATTCAATGAAAAATATTTTTAAAAAGTTGATATAAATCATCTTTTTTTTAAAGAACCATTACGAATTATATGATACTCTTCAGATGTTCTGGAATACTTAGAATTATATTTTCAATGCTGTTGAAGGAAATTCATAGATAGTAAAAAAAGAAGAAAATTAGAATCGCTAAAATAGTGTACGAAAAATTAAAACAAACCAAGCAAGGGAGATAACTTTTAGTGTTTCATCCACATTTACTCAGATTTTTTCTTGTCTGGACCCGGGTATCAATCACAGCAACAGAGGCTATTAGCTACGGAGATTGGAGAGGGCTATCATTTCAATGCTTAAGAAGAGCACGCACTGAAAGGTGCAAGGGGAATAACTGAATATAGTATTGATATAATACAAGTGTTTTTTCTGCTGGTATGTGTGTCTGTAGGTATTATGTCAAAGTAACTCACACATGGTAGACTGTGCTATCTTTAGCACTACTTCCAATGTTCGAACTAGAAGAATAAAACAAATGTTACATTATATTTAAGAGGGGAATACTGAAATATAATTATAACTAGACCCTTATTTTGTGTAAAGGTATTCTGAGCGAATTTTCTGACATCATGGTAGAAAGTACAACGTTCTTTAATGAAGTCAGCACATTATCAGAATAATCTGATGCCACATTCCGTGGAAGTTGTTTTTCGAAGCTGAGCTCATATTTTGATTATACTTTTTTGGAAATTATGATTTTTAAAAAATTTTTTAATTTTCTCATCCAAGCCCATGTTCCGATAGCGCTTCTTTTCAGTGTTTGATTTTCCACTTACTGCATATTCTGATAATACTTTTTAACCCTTCTCAACGAATTCGAAACGAGATATATGCACTCGTTTTGGTCTGCTCGTTCGTCGGTTTGCCTGTCTGTACACACAATATCTCCGAAAGTTCAATAACATTTGTGGAGGGGCGGGCAATGGGGGGGTAAGAGGGGGTGGTAAATTGTTCTGTCGGATGCAGGAATCTTTTTTTGATTGAAAGATATTTTCCGTTTTTTTTTTCCAATTACATTTATGCATACGCAGGTGCCTGTCCACACGATATATCCAAAAGTTCTCAACGAATTTCAATGAAATCCCGGGGAG
Organism: Thysanoteuthis rhombus; assembly: GCA_963457665.1. Classification (NCBI taxonomy): domain Eukaryota; kingdom Metazoa; phylum Mollusca; class Cephalopoda; order Oegopsida; family Thysanoteuthidae; genus Thysanoteuthis; species Thysanoteuthis major. Next base: position 55,062,157 of record OY735200.1, read on the forward strand.
GTTGGCCAATTGTCAGGGGGAAATGACTGAATTTTGGATTGGATCCAAGCACAATTATCTGCCTTACATCGTAATTATAAGTCGAAATCACATATCACCAAAATTTCATGTTTGCCCACACGATATCTCCAAAAGTTCTCAATGAATTTCAATGGCATTGACATAGGTATGCGCTCAAGTTGTTTTTTTTGCCTGATCTCATATTTTTTGTGAATTGCTTTTTTTTTTTTTTTTACCTATCCTCATATTCTGATGACATGTTCAACTTTGATTTTTTACCTGATCTCATATCCTGATAATCCTTTTTCCCTTCGAGGTGTCAAAATTGAGGTGAAACCTTTTTTTTCTTTTTTTAAGCTGTCAAATGCGAGAAGACACTTTCCCTTTTTGAGAAAATACAAATTACAGAGTAGTTTCCTTTATTTATTTAGCTGCAAATGATTATATTAACTTGATACAAAGGAAGTGATTTGACATCAGACATAATGGCCACTGAAGGCGGACTCTATATACATAATGTTATCAAATCATTTCCCAAGGTAAACTGTTTTAATCTCTTCCCTATTGTTTCTGTTTTTCAGTAAAAGTCGAAATTTCGAATGTTGATTTTATCGACAGACAGGCAGACAGGCAAGCAGATCCTCTCTTTTTGATTGGCTTGACTCGATTTTCATGCTTCCATTCAGTATTTGTCGTTTGATGGCATAAAGTGAGTTTAGTTTTTAAATAATTTCATGAGAAAAGATCGCTTTTGGTTGTATTGTTCTAGCGGTCATATCAGCGTTCATTTGAAAACATTGCCAAAAATTGACGTGTCAGTGATTCTAACTTTCAATAGAAGAAAATAAGTAACAATTTTATCACATTGTGATTTTCTTTTCCAGTTTATGGAAAGGGTGCTGAGAAAAATGGGATGGAACGTGTCAAATTGGGTTTGCGAAGTTTCATGCTTGAAATTTCCCGCCAAACAATTCTGCGGGGCTGAGTTGACCAGTCAGAGTGGATAGCGATCAGATCAAGACCTTATTCGAGATTAATCAATAGTATAAGATGCAGGATTCATCCAATATACTCTAAATATCTAGATCAACCGTTGAAAATTATTTGCATCAGTATAGTTATATTAGACGCTTTGATGTGTAGCTTCCACGTAAGTTGAACAAAACAAAACTACTGTGAAAACGTAACGAGATATCATGATGGTGATGAAAATTGAGTATTCTACAGCTACGTGGAACACTTGGAAGAGATCGTGGGATGAAGTGAAGTGAACCAACACTAACCATACCAAAGGCCAGTCCCCATCAAAAAGAAGGTGATTCTGTGTATATGGTATGATGATTGAAAGCGACTCGTTTATCATGAGTTCCTTTCGGAGAAGCAAACGATTGATTCGGACTTATACTACTCTCAATTAGTCCAATTGGAGTTGAGAATTGACGAAAAAAAAAAAAAAGCAAAAAAAAAAAAAAAGTTCGAAATTACTTGATTGATCTCTAGATCGCAAGTTTCTTTAGTGACCAGGCACAATTTGTTTCAGCTTGGCCGTGTTGAGATTATTTTGGAAACATCCAACTAATTGTGTTTTGAAGATTGTAAAATTAATTTTATTCGCAAAATGTTGGTATTGTTTTTTTTTTTTTGATGATCCGCTGTTATGGACTACCCTGAATCGAACAAGAGAAATGAAAATAAAAAACATTGCCAACAACCACAGATTTTCCAAACGCGGCTCAGAAGAGAGAAATAATAGTCGAAGGAAAGTTATGATTACGAAGAAGTCGTGTCTCCACGGGAAAAAAGGACTTTACCAAATCTGAGTGATATATTTAGTAAATATAAATATTTTCACATACTTTTTTTCGGATTTGAGATGTATTATTGTCGACTGCCAGCCCTGTCAGTAGCCCAAACTTCCGCTTGGTCTTAATCTTAACCAGTTCAAAACCTATTTTTACTGGACTAGTCCAAAATGAAGATCCAACGGTGTTTCTTTTTCCCAATTGCCTCACCAACGATTCCAGGTTTTCATTTAAGATATCGAGATACTTTTCCTTTTTTATTGTCTCTTCAATTCGAGACGATTTTCCAGTACTTCCAAGAGAAAAAAACAAACTATAGCATTAAGCTACCTCTACCATGTTTAACAGTAGGGATTATATTCTTAGGATCGAGAGCCTCCCTTTTCCCCTCCAAACGCAAGTTCTATTGCTGGGATCAAAAAACTCGGTCATCGTCTTAAAATAGAGAGTCAAAATATTCAGGCCTTTTCATTAAGTCCCTCACAAAACTCAAATGTGCATTTAAGTGCTTATTTTTCAATAATGGAACCTTTTGAGAACCACACGCCTTCAAGGTACCTCTGTTGAGAGCTTGCTTAACTGTTGACCTTAAAACATGACTTCTGCCCTTTGCTCAGGTTGTCAACTTTCTATCTTTATTCACTATTCTCATTAGAAGACGCCTGCCTATCTCGTATATAGAAGATGTGTTAGCTTCAATCAAGCTGAACTCGAAATAAATAAAAAAATATCTATTTTTTTTTAACAAAATAACTGACTAGGAAAAATGTTCCATTCTTGGAATAGATGTTTTTTATTTGAAGAAAGAAAAGGAAAATTAAATTATGTTCATATCTTGGAGAAAAATATACGTACCTTTAAAATAACTTTGATAAGGTTTATGTATTGTAAAGGTGTATCTTAAAGATATTATGTACATCTAAAAATATTTCTTTCTCCCTCTCTCCCTCTATCGTGTGTGTGAGTGGCTGAGAGAGAAAGAAAGATATTTGTCCACTCTTAAACAACTTCCTTGATCTAATAACTACATTAGTGACACTTTGAGGACGTGTCGAATTCTCTTTTTCAACAAATACAATCAGAGGACCTCTATCATATTTCGTACAATTTGGACAGTAACTAACCAATCAATTCCCTAGACCGCACGGGAGTTTACCCATTGCTGTCCGCTGTTTTGATACGGCTTCTCCTTGGTGATCCAGAGGGAAGAGAATCCATGTTGTACCATTCGAAACGACTCTTGGAAATCGAGTAGTTGGAACGTCGCTCATATCATTTTAAGAGGTAAGTCCGACTTACTGGGCTAAGCCAAGCCTAGTACAATACTAGTTTTAAGACGTGATACAATAGAAGGTAAATCGATAATTACAATTTATTGAAATGCTTAGTGAGAAGGGCTTGCCTGCTTTGAAAATCAGTATTCGAAACCCTAACTTTTTTGAAGGGCTAAAACACTGACCACTAACACTAGGTAGGAGAATCGAAACAAATACTTCAGCAAAATTTACTAAGCTCTACATATATACAGTGCATATATAGCGCAGTAGGATGAAAAGAAATTATCATTGTACTGAACATGGGCAATGTTTCTTGAGTATTTTGGAATAAAACAATTTCCAGTGATGTTAATACTTCACCCGTCGCATACTTTACATTATCAGAACACACACCAACACAACACAAACATGGATTTCATATTTAAATACTTCGATATACTTGAAAAGAATCAATATCTAATTTGAGCACGCACGCACACACACAGCTATACATGTATATGTACTCACTCATACATGCACATACATACGTACACACAAATACACAGACGCACCCGTATGCACGAGCATGGTCTCCTCTACTCGGATGATTAAAATGCATAAGAACGTAGCCCAAGGACGGATAAAGCATTAAATTTACAAAACAAATATTTATCTACTTTTCATCATCTACAGCCTTTTAGCGTCCGTCGTTGGACTAACATCTTCCTCAATATCTGCCAGACCTTTCTATTATGGGCGTCGCTGAGCCAGTACTTTGTCTAGTTCATCACGCCATCTTATTCTCTGACGACCACAGTTTCGCATATGATCACTGGGAATCCATGCTGTGAATTGTGATGTCAAGCGGTAAATATGTTGCAATACTCAGTCATATACAGAATCTACGCCCTGTTGCACGATAGTATCAATGACCTTAGTAGTTTCCAATAAGTTGAAGGCCTTCTTGAAGTCAACAAATGCTACTGCTAGTGGCATTTTATTTTCTGCTGCTTTCTCTTTTAGTCAATTGATCGAATGGGGATGATCAGAGGTCGAATAGCTTCCCATGAAACCAGCTTATTTCTATGGTTGGTTTTTCATCTTGCGTTTAAGTGATCCCTTCGATGAAAAAAAAGTTGTTTATGTAGTTGAGTAGGCTCATTTGCCTATTGTTGTTAAGATCTCTCGGGTTCCCCTTTTTTATGTAACACTGATGAGTATACCAGCTTTTTGAGTAGGTCGATGGAGATGTTATATGGTTCAGGTGCCTTTTCTTTTTTATTTGATGGTTTGCTTCACCTCCCACGGAGTAACTGTATGGAAAACCCTGGTTACTCATGACTTATAGATCTTGTCCATTGTTCTGAGTCCTATGTTTGGGGGGTCTCCATTTCCCTCAAACGCACAGGTTATACGCATTCTTCCTGTACTGTGAGTCTTTCTAAAAGTTTTGAAGACCCTACCTTTCCGAGAAATTTCCCGATGATTGCGTATCTTATCTTCTTTGTTTCTTTTCGTTGGTTTTGCTTAGTTTAGTTGCTTCAATCTTCCCTCTTATTGGCGACTCGAGACTTCTGCATTTTTCCGTGAGATTTTAAAAATTTCTTTTTAGAGTTTACCGACGATTTATTTGCTCTTTCGCTTGAACGTATTGGCGACTTCAATTTAAGAGGTTGTTTTTTTTTGTTTGTTGAACTTGTTGATATTCTCTCTTAGTTCGGTACAGACTTAATATCTATTTTTCAGTTGGTTGCAGAACATTTTTCTGCGTTCTTTCTTGGAGTTAATTAGAATTTTGCATCTTATTCTGTGGTCGCTTCCTACATTGACCAGTTTTGGGAGCTGATTATCTTTGACGGTGTCGCTTGTCTGCCAGGATGTTCTCGATGTCGTCCTTGGTTTTGTGATTCGGGCTTCTCTAAATCTATTTTCTATTGGCCAGAAGGCGTCGATGATTTTAAAACTGTTCGCTGTTGCAAAATGAACAAGATCTTTTTCTATCTCGTTTTGTATTATGTATCCAAACTTGCTGACTCAACTTGGTTTTCCTGAGCGTTGAAGTCTCCCATAATAACGTTGAAAGTATTTTTTGGCATCTTCGAATATGGAATTCAAGCTGTCGTAGAAGTTGTTTATCTCTCCCTTGGTTGATTGTGGAGACGAAGCGTAAACTTGGATGATATCAGTTTGTACCATTTTTAGAGCTGTGCAGTGACAGTGGCCACGTGATCTGAGATAGCCTTAAATCCTACAACGTTGATTTTGAGTTTTTTCTTATGAATAATAAAGCCCCTTTTCCCATTTTCTTTTCCGTAGTTGTGAAAAGATGTTTGTTCTTTAGTTCGATAAGTTCTTATCTGGGTCTTTTCATTTTGCTGATACCGATAATATCCCATCCGATGTTTTGGATTTCATTTTCAAGTTCGCTTAGGTGCATATCTGATGGATGCCCTTAATTTACCTAACGTTGAGCTTTTCTATTGATAACTTAGATCAAACATTATAAAGTGAGAAATTCAGATAACTGTATCAGGCTAGGGACTTTTTGATCTGCGAGAGAAGAGTAATTCACTGTCACAAAATGTTATCCAGTGTTATATCTAATCAATCAAAACCCTCTTTCAGCATTGCAAATAAACATCTATCGTTACACGTGTGTCGATTTACAATGATAATTGAAAAGGTAAAACATTTGAGATCGGGACATTTTAAAACGCTTTTTGCAGGACCAAGTTCAGAGAAAAGCGGGAATAGGATTAACATCTTTCTCTCTCTCTCTCACACATATACATAGTTTGTGAGATATTTACGTATATATAATCTGTTTAAGATGCTAAAATATATATATAGAGAGAGAGTGAATAAAAAATTTGAGTTATATTATATAGAAACTTATTTGTGATGATCTCCTGTCGTTAAACGGTTAATATGTAACTCAATTTAGACAACATAAATACAATAAACAATTAAAGAAAATAGGACTGTCACAGGAATTGAGCCCGTCACCGATAAGGTAGCCACTTCAACTTAGCAATGCTCTTACCATAGAGCTAAACAGCCCCCGAGTTGAAAGAGGCGAATAGACCGAGAATGAACGAAATGAGAATTTTGGTAGAAAGCAATATGTAGTGTGTGTATGTGAGATACTAATATATATATATATATATATATATATATATATATATATATATATATATATATGCGAAAAACCTTTAGAAAGTAACTTTAAGATTCATTAGAAAAGAGAAATAAAAAAAACAATGAGTTATTTTATATAAATCTATAATTATGTATGAAGAGTATACATTAGTTCTAAACACTCTATTGTCTGCTCTCTTTTTTTTAAAAGTCGAGAATAGTTAAAAAAAAGAAGAATCATATATACATTGTGACGTAGAAAAAGACAAAAATATTTCCTTTTATTCGCTCACTCTCTTTATAGTTTCTTTCTTATGGACGCTTTTAACCCATTCAAATTTGGTCTGAACGAAACTTCACTGACATCCATAGACCTTTTGACATTCGACTCAGGTAAAAAAAAAGAATGAAGAGAGTTGCTCGTGAAACATAGCTCAAGCGGTCCGACCACAGTGTTTAGCCTCATACAAGTAAGATTATCGTTCAAAACGGGTGTAAACAATCTACAACGGCCACTTAAATGGGTATGCGATTAATTTCGGATGACTAGGCGATTCAGTGATGTTATTCAGAGTAATCACTTACACAGGGCCGAACAGTACTTAACTGAACCGGTTTTTCTATTATGCAGAATTTTATTGGTATTCACTACTAACTGCTTCACCTACTAACTGTGCAACCCAGATAAAATATACTGGCAAAAGTTTTGATGACTGGTACGGTCCATTGAACTCATGGTCTGGGTTACTTCGTTGCGGTCGATCAATTCTACAGCCTTTTTTCTGGGTTGAACATATATTGACGATCCCACTCTTTGTTAAATAATTTCACGGCTCACACATACAGGACCATTCCAAACACCATAAAAATACATTCCCAATTATCATAATATGGCATTTGTTCTTAACAAGGACACAATTAAAATAGGATACAGTTGCATAGGCAACTTTGGAAAATGATAACTTGAAACATAAGAAATCAAAAAGAAAAACGCCACAAAAATGAATGCAATTACAGAAAATCCAAAGAATATAAATTGGGAAACAAGTGTCTAACTTATAGAATAGTGTACAGGGCGCAGATTTCTAATCTTGAAAAATCCAAACCAGAAAATATTAATAAAAAATAAACGTTTATATTCAACAACTCATACTTCAATCTGACTAAATAATAAAACAATTGAATTCAATTTATAAAACATAGTAGGAATATCAAATCATTAACAGAGTATTCAAATACAAGCTAAGACATACACCCTTTAGCAGTTGACAAAAGTCAAACTGAAAACTTTATTTAATCCCTTTTACCTATCCAGGATTCAAGAGAGATAATGCCATTGCTTTGATCTGATTAAAAAAATCTAACTGCTATCTATTTAAATTAAAGTGAAAGTAAAGTATTACGCCTATAGGAGTCAAAGCGATGGTGAAATGACTGCCTTTTTCGAAAATTTCCAGTGGATCGAATTCAAGCTGTTTGCGCGGACATCCCCAAATTATGAGCAGGGCTGGCATTAGGAGCTGCAGAGGTCAGTTGGAAACATTTTTTGCAGGGACCCTGGTTAACAGTCAAGTTCTGCATAAACTTGAGAATATCCCCAAAATATTATCAAATAGCCAAAATATTGAAATTTATTTAAAACTTTTGGATATATTGTGCGAAATGACACGAGCGAATACATATACCACTTCCAATTCAGTTGGCAGAGGTAAAATAGAATTTTTTTAGAAATATTCATCATTCTCCCCCACCTTCAATAAACATTAGCGTTTATTTGATGCGATCTCTGTTTTAAGATATTCCATCCAATCAGGCTTAAGCTGTAATAGAATGAATTACGATTTAGCATAAGAATGGAATTTTAGCCGAGATTTTCAATGGGCTGTAAATTAATGAGAAAAAAATGGAAGATTTGCAGTCAACGCCCTTAAATTATGAAATATCAAGAGTATAACACATTCTACTTTGAAATGCCTTGACCTTTATGTTTAACCCCAAATCAGAACCTAACATCGATTTAAAAGTGCTGAATAAGTACACCATATCAATTCTTAGGTACCACACTTCGAGAATTTAGCACAGACTCTTGAGGAATTTAATCAGAATTATAATTTCTGAATGGACCAATTGATGGTCCAGTTGTCTCGATGCAAGTTAGAGAAAGAATAAGAAGCTAATTGATACATTCAGGTAAAAAAGAAAAAAAAAATTTTTTTACAGTTACTTATCTTCTAATGAATTTATACTTGCCCCAAAATAAAAACAAACAAAAAAAAAACAAAAAAACAAACAACAAAACAAATCAAAACATTATCCTTAATTTTCAAGAATTCTGCAAAAGATTATTTTTCTTCTAATTCGTTCTCTGTATCTTTAAAATTTGCAATGTCTTGGCTGGGAGAGCCTCATGAATTTTAGATTATTGAATGACAGCCGTTAATTAGAAGTTTAACATAGAGACTGATTAAATTGAAATATTTGAGCAGTACTATATCCATACCGCATAGGAGCGGCTCTGTTTGCTAGCATAGTCATATATGAATCGGAAGCCTTTCTGAGCAAGTTTTTGATTGCACAGTGCGTTCTACATTTCCATTACTTTTTGGATATCTTGGGCTCCTGGAGTCAGTACAATTTTGCCCCCACCAAAAAATTGAATACTACCCCTGAAAACTGTAGCCTAACGTCTTTTATTACAATTCCATGTAGCTAGTGGCGTCCAAATATCGACTTCAAATGGTTCATAATGTGGGGGGTGGAATCTAGTGACATTGAGATTTGCTTACTCAACGTTTCTCAAACAATGGTCTGCCATCATCAAAAATTACTCCCCTTATTGTATGAAAAGATATGCGCATAGCTTTTGTCGGGGTCTGTTTAGAAACTAAGTTTGCTTGAGTGTTTAGATACAATTTGTACATACTCTTGAACAGTTGCATCAGTTTAACACTAACTCTTTTAGCTGCTGACTTACGCCTGGCCACCACACTGTCGTGCAAATTGTTTGCATTTCTCAAGTCTCAAATCCTTCGCGGATCTTGACCCCTGCTAAAAGTTGAAACAATCACTTGTCTTGTATCTCTCAACAAAAGCCCGTCTTGTACTTGAAAAAAAAAAGCACGTTCTGCCCAGTAAATCTTCAATGCTTCTTAGCTTTATACGCTGGCCAAACTTTCTGACACATTCTCATGACTGGATGACATTCTTTATCCGACTTTCTAGGTATAGTTCGCTTGGTGTTAGGCCCTCTATCATGTTGTCGACTGATATGTCTATGCTCTCCATGAGCTCTGTGTTTGCACTTACGCCCAGAGTAATATAATAGTATATCACACCAATCTTAACTAGAAACGTTGGATCCTTGTTAGTAAAGCATCAAAAGTTTGGTCCCTTACGAGGCTTGAAAGTGGCGAGTAGCCTGTTTCTCGTTAGGAATGCTGGTCTTTTAAGATATTTTTGAGCCTTTCGAAGGCCCGTGTCAATTCCAATGCCTCTTCTTTGATCTGAGCATATTTTTGCTCGAGTTGAGAAAAAAAATCAAGAAGTATAAGCAAACGTCCTCCGTTTTTAATTCGATTTTCGGAGTAAGACCGAACCTATGCCAAAACTTGGTGCGTCTGCCAAGACTTTACTATTTCTGTTAATGTCGTACGGGGCCCCAAAAGGTGTTTTGGATAGTTCGTTTTTTAAGTTATTTAAAATTTTAGCCTGTTCACCTCCCCAAATCAGTGGTTGTTTTTTTTCTGCCAGTTGAGGGATAAATTTCCCCAATTGGTCCAAAAAATCGATTTACATCAGTGGGCTTGACCATATTTTCAACTGCTGTTTTATTTAAGTCGATTTTCACTCGCTCAGATGTGTCCAAATAATTTGATTAAATTCTTAGAGGACTCGTATTCTTCTAAATTGAATTATTCCTACCCTTCCGATTTCTCCAGCGCAGCTCATAGGTAAAAATCGTGCTAGTCTTGCGTACGCCCCAATATTAGTGTTGTCCACGCAGACGACAACTGAAATTCGAAATCATTCTATCTTAAAAGTGCTCTGGTGCCAACGCAATTCTAAATGGTAACCTTCAAAAAAAATAACGACCAAAAAATGTGATAAAAGTCGTTGATTTTGCTGGTTTCTCATTCAAAAGGAATCTTCGAAATTTAATGTTGGCGTCCATCTTGGTAAAAAAAAATCGTGCTCCAGCTAGCGAACCTAGTGACTGATCGCAGAATATATTTTTTCTGCACACAATCAACTGCGTCGCCAGACTTTTTTGCTCTACAACCATCCCTGAACTCTTCTAATTCTCCTCATTCATCGAAGTTCTTCTCTCACCTTTACCATCAGCGGCATGTCGAGTTTTTTTTCTTTTTCATAAAAACTACCCCAATCTGGGTTTTAATTTGATGATGTAAGGCCTTTTTATTTGATCAAGGCCGTTAGACAGCTGAGGATACCAGTTTTTCAGTGTATCTGAGTCGATGTTGTGGAATTGTTTTTTATTCATTTTACTTCAGTAATAGTAGTAATTGTGTTTGTAAGTTCTTTACAATATAGACGTCTTCTTGTATCCACTTTTGATTTTTTTTTCAGGCTAATATTTATGATCCCTTGAACATCTAATGGAGAGTGACCAACTCTCATTGGCTTCTTTGTCTTTTGAGGTGCTCTTTCTGAATATCAAAATTAATATATGATTGAGGATTGTAATTACATCCGTGCCGGTGTCTATCTTGAAATTAATTCTATCTTCTTCCACCATCAAATGGTTCCCCGACTGCTGCTACAGTATACAGGAACCAGCTAATATTTTCAAGTACATGTGCAGTCTTGGATCTCCAAGCATGACAAAAATACCTGATCTTCCGGTAGACGGTAGCATTTTTTTTTTGAGCCAGTTTCGACATTTTGTTTTTGCCGTTTCTTTACGTGTTATCGTTGGTTTTGAAGCCTGCATAGGGACGTCAGTTGAAATGTTGAAGGAGGAAGGGAGAACGATAGTTGCCATGGCAGCATGGAGAACACGCATGCTAAGCATGAGTGTGGACACGGAGATTGTATGAAGGACTGCAAAAAGGACACGTACATGCATTTTGTCGAACAAATAAAACATACATTCTATACACAGACACCTATACCTGTACATGACCGAAAAGGGATACTTGATGTCTTGGAGAGAGAAGATAGGGGATAGCTTCTATACAGAAGATAGGAGCTCAGTACCAAGTTGTAGTCGCAATCGTGTGTTAATGAGGTGCAGGTAACTCAAATGCTATAAATTCATAAAGCTTGGAGAATAGCAAGAGATGTTTGTGGAGACTGGGTATCAGTGTACATGTTTAACTGCCAAGTTGTGGGCGATATATTTCTGATCGCGTATGACCAACTTGGGGCCATTCTCAGAAACTGGTTAACACACGATGGACAGACTACTTAAATCACGAAAAAAACATATGGGGTTTAGCTCATGTGCGCTTCCTGAAGTAAGAAGCATTTGAAGACATATAATAGTAACTGTTGTGTAGTAAATACATTGCCATTTCATTCATGAGAGATGGAGGTGTATACACGTTTTGAGCTAGAGGAGCGGACACGATTAAATAGCTGAGTGCATAGATGCCTCGACATCTGTGAAATAGATGGGCGATGTTTAGAACAGTGATTAGTCACATTGGAAAAACGGTAAAGTTCGGATCGACCGGGAGTCCAGCGAAATGATACCGACCCCAGGGAGAAGGGGAGGAAGAAACCGGTCAGTAAGGCCTGGGCAAAAGAGCAAGTGTGTTCAGAGCTTTCAAAAGGAGTTGCCATCGGAAGTGAAGTTTTCGATAGTCAGCTAAAAGTAGGGTTTTGTACTTAATTTTATCTGAAAGTTAAGGGAACCGCCAGTGTTTTCTCTAACCCTTGCAATCCTTTGCTCGAGGTCATCTCCTCGTAGGCTGACTCACCACTTCAGCCAGCGTGGCCATTTCAATTGCTATCTTCAATGTTAGCTTTTAGTTCATCTGCATTTTTCAGACAGATGGGCATTGGCAAGCCTGACTCTGATAAACTCTCCCACCAGAGCTCCATATTCGCAGTTCTTGGCAAGTGTATACAATGCTCTCAAAAACAAGACCGTTTCTCCGACTCTTTGCAGCCTTTTATCTAACCGGGCCCTTCCATAGATAACATTCTCCTTTGACAACAAAGAAGTCAAAGAACCCATTCTCGACGGTCTCATAGTTTTCTTCCTCTAACATTTATAATCCAGTCAATAGGTCGTCGACCTTGTCTCCCATACAATATACTAAGGTATTCACTTGGTTTCTTGAACTGTCTTATCTCCCATTCTAGGTTATGTGAGAAATGGAAGGCTCAGGTGCCTGGATGAAAAAAGTGGCGTGTCCTTCCACTGAGAAGCCATTTTTTTCTTTAGACTGGCATTCTTGATCTTCTTCTAGCGTCTTTTGCTATACTTTTGTCACGCACTTCTTCCCATACACAGCTCATGCTATAACCAAGTCGTGGTCGTCTGAGTGGTTGCTCGTAAATTAGCCTGAAAGACAGTGTCGGAATCACCATGTACTCTCGAATTTATAGCAAATCGCGCGATCCACTTCCGGCTGTTGTACGGAAGCTAAACTACAGCGAGCACTACTTTGACGTCTGTTATTTCTTATTCGGTAGGATGTCAAGTGTATAAATGGAGAGGAACAGCAGAGCAGTGGATGAGCCTTGAGTTGTAAGTCTCAATTTTGCGCGGAGCTGCATTTTGAACAGTCTCGTTCTAGGAGCAGGGGTTAGAGTTGTTAAAAACAGGATCAAGTGTGAAGTCGTTCGTAAGCGACACGTATTGAACTGGAGTTACGTTTCAACTGACCAGAAGTTATTTGGACTACCAGAGAACAACAAAGACACAAATATATACACAATGGTGGCGCTAGGTTCAACTACACCCCCCTAAAGTCTTTTTTAGATCATTTTTTTAAAAAGATTTTCCAGGGGTTCTTAGATATATTGCAGCCAGTACCCCGGTGCCGTGTCAGCAGGTCCCACACACCACCTATGATATACAGGTAATTGGCAAACCAGGCTTACGCCGGTTCAATATAGGCAGAAAGGGAAACAACTTGTAAAACAGCTATCAACATCAGTTTTTGTTAACTACCACCAGTCAATATGCCTGCATAAACCTCTCACTACTCAGAACATAGCGTGGAGAACATGAATAACTTTCTGTCATTTTTTTTTTCATTGATCTATCGGTATTTTCTTTGACTCTGCAATTTTCTTTTATCTTAATAGATATAAAAAGTTCCCAAATGAATGAGACTTTCCCCTTTTACTTTCTTCTCTTGAAGGCTCCAGAGATGTATTCGTCATGCCAAATTCTTCCGTTGCTGCTTTTGAGTTTCGTTAGTGGATGTTTCTGCCCTAACGTTGTCGTCATCGGCATCATGAATAATCTACGAAGCAAACCTGATTGCAAGGAAATTGATCCGACCAGTGTGAAAGCCCTAGAAGCTGTTTATTGGCTGATTGATCATCTTCATAAATTTTCACAAAAGAATCTGAAATATGGTGAGTAATTATTCTTACAGATTCATTCTTTTTAATCTATATGCGATGAAAATGTCTCGGTAGGTGCCCTAAACAATTGACCCTTTTCTCAGACTAAGATTGCTGAAATATGCAGACAATTTTAATATCGTAATAGACTCGCTAAAGATCAGAAACTGTATCGAAAGTTGTTGACATCCTCAAGAAGTTCATAGTATTTCGTTTATATTCACAGCCTCGCTTTTCCTTTGTTATTGAACATTTCTCATTAATGCCTTATTTTTCATCATATCCGATGCAAAAGAGAAGAAGATTGTTTTCTCTGGCTTACCTTTGCCAACAAAGTTGGAAGAGGTATATGTATTCATTCGTGTCTGTTCACCCGTCTATCGATCAGACCGTCCATTTGTCTGTCCAAAATTGTCAAAGAATTGTAATGACCTTTGTGGAAGGTTGGGCAATGGGCTGAGAAAAAAAAATATTCTGGACGGATCCAGAAATGTCTAAAAAATTTTCCACAGTTACCTCCCTTTCATAGTGGCAATATATGTAGTTTATATTGTTTTCAGCGACAATAGCGTCGACAGAGGTATGTTATCTGAGTGCTTTATAGTTTTTAAGTTTGTAGCCTACAAACGTTCCATGCCAAAGTAGTTTAAGACTCTTTTTCTACAAATTTTTAATAATGGAAAAAACTTTTTATTTTGACAGAAATCGACGCCAGAAATATTTGCAGAAATCTCAGTGTTGTGCCAGCAACAATTGAACTGATAAACAAGTATAAGGATGGTCCAAAAAAATTGATTGGTTAGTAAGTGAACTAATCTGGAAAGGCTACTTTTTTTTTCAGTCATGGATGCATGTAAAGTTATACATAACAGGAGAGCGAAAAACAGAAAAGTGATATCTGGAAAGCAATACAAACCAGTGTGAAAAGGAAGACTGCTGGGTCGATAAGAATAGCGTGAAATAGTTAGCCCCATAAAGGCTTACTGCAAAACAAACAATCAACGCTTTTTTCGTTAATTTCAAAAAGTCTCAGGTTCTATACATATATATTCTTATATATACCTATTTTTATACATATCTATATTTGTATATTCATATATATATTTACATGTGTATATATAAATATTCATATACATGTACATATATGTATATATATATGTATATATATATATATATGTATGTATATATATTTATATATGATAATATCCACACACACAAACACATATATACTTATATATATATGTATATTTATTTATGTACATACACTTATATATATATATATTTATGTTCATACATATACATATTTATATACATATATATTTATATATATTTATGTTCATACATATATATATTTATATTTATATATATATATATATACATAAGTCATATACATATATATATATATTTATTTATTCATATATATGTATTTATTTATTTATTCACATATATAAACATATATTTACTTATATAAAAAAGTATATATTTATTTATATACATGTATATATATATTTCTATATTTGCATAAGTATACAAATTTATATATATATATATATTTCTATATGTATGTATAGATATCTATACATCTGTTTATTTATATATGCATTTTCATATATATATATATATTCATATATATTCATATATATACATATATATATACATATTCATATATATACAAATATATATAGACATATAATATATATATAAACATATATATAGATATATGTATAAATATATATATATATATACATATTTATATATATATCTTTATATATATATATGTTTATACATATATCTATATACATGTTTATATACATATTATATGTATATATGTATTTGTATATACATATAATTTTTTCATATATATCTCCCTATGTATATTTGTATCTATATACATACATATCTATGGATACATATACATTTACAAATATTTATTGATATATATATATATATATATATATATATATATATATATATATATATATATAATTCATATATATATATATGTATGTATATATATATACATATATATATATATATATATATATATATATATATATATATATATATAATTCATATATATATATATATGATATATTTATTCACATATGTATTCATTCATATCCATTCACATATGTATTCATTCATATTAATTTATTTAAATATCACTGGATATCCCATTCTGTGTACCCATATCTTTTACCTCACCATACACTGCAAACTCGATTGTTTATTGTCACACTTTTTCTCATATCAATTATCAGGCTTTTTTAACATTCTCTTTTAGGAATTGTTACCCAATCGACGAGCTATGAAGCAATAATGATATCGCAGTTCATCAACTCTTTACCCGTAGACAACCAAGTCATTCAGGTGGGAGTAAAAGAGACAGCTATCAAATTAAATGATCAGAAGCTGTACAGAAATCTATTCCGAATTTTACCAGACGATAGAACCCAAATGAAGGTAAGGACTTTCAATGATGACTGGTGTGCTTGATAGGGGTCACTTTCTTTGGATAATCCGTATGCAAATTGAAAATGTATACACAGAACAAAGAATTTACCCAAATCATTATCCTTGTTTGCTCACTTGCGCCAACTTCTTCTGAAAGGAGACTATCCTTGTCTATCTCGCTGTACATGAGATGATCATGATCATGATCATGATCATCATCATCATCAGTCTTTTAACGTCTGTCGTTGGACATAGACCCTCCCCAGGTTCCGCCAGACCACTCTATCATGGGCCCCGTGGAGTCAATACTCTCTGACTTTGTCTAATCTGTCTCTCCATCCTGCATTCTGCCGATTTCGGTTGCGCATGTGAACTCTGGCGATCCATGTTGTGAGTTGTGATGTCCATTGGTTGTCTGTCTTTCTTGCAACATGACCAGCCCATTGTCATTTGAGTTTTCTCAATGGATTTTATGATGTCTCGACCGCCTGTTTTCTCTCCGACATATTTGTGCTGTGTTGTGATCTCTCCATGAGGGTGAGCATAATTCTTTCATGTGCACGTTGCATGCCTCTCAGTTTGCAGGTCAGTCAAAAGTCATGTGCAACAATCACATTAGAAATAAGCACACAACGATCAGAATTGAAAACGCAGAACTGGAGAAAGTAGACCACGACATCTACTCAGGACAACGGATCTCCTTGAAATTCTCAAAAGATGACGAAATCAAGCTAAGAATCTCTCTGAGATGGCAAACCTTCGACAGAAGAAAATCAACCTTTAAGGACAAGATCCCACCAGTCCTAAAAAGATGGATACAACCAATGCATCCACCTGATAGTCACTTATGGAACTGAAACATGTAACCTAACCAAGAGTTGACAATACCTTGTATCGATTGCTTGAAAAAGATGCTAACAATCATCAGTTGGCCTCGGAATGCTGATTCTATCAGGATTGTTGCTTCCAAGGGAGAATAGTTGTATTTTACTTTTGTAAAACGATCAGAGAAATCATAGAAATACAGGCATAAATAAACGTGCATCGGACCTAAAATGAAATTCTGTTCTTACAGTTTTTGTTTCATTTTCTGGCAAAAATACTGTACTAATTTATGTAACACAATACTAATTTGCATAATTACTGAAGGTGATTTAAAAAAAATCGGGAACATTCTTTCAATGTCAATCATATAATTTATTTCGAATTATCATATACATTTGTACTGAATCACAAAATCATTTTTTTGTTAATTTCAGATGATCTGTGATGTTTTAGTCCGAATAAAGTGGAACTATATCGCACTTCTACATGAAAACGATGTCTACGGTCGACAAGGTGCAGAACTTCTCACTAGATTTGCAAGAGAAGCAAATATACACATAGACGCAACATTTGTGATCAATACCAAAAATCTAGATTCCCTGAAGTTTAATTCAAAGGTATCCGGGTTGGTAATTATTGCTCAACATTCTACCGTGCAGAGATATTTTGGCAAATATGATTTCACGAGAAAAATGTCTCTTTTCATGTCGGAAGCCTTTAGCATAGACAACAAAGCACTTCAAATTCAGGTTTATGGAGCGTTTCTCGTTGTGCAAAGAGCTTTCATTGAAAACCAGAAATTCGAAAAACACTGGAAAGGTCTTTTCAAGCAGGTGTCTCCGGAGATAACGTCGAACCCATATTTTGCGAAGATGATTGAAGAAGTTTCCCAATGCTCATTTACTTATGTTAACAATTCCTGTGATATGGAGAACGCATTTCGACTCATTTCTCCCAAAATATCACTGTTTGAAATTACAGAGTCAATCGCCACTGGCGTGTACGCGATAACAAGCGTTTTTGAAAGGATAATAGAAAAAACTTGTCCAACTGGTGCCGCCGGTTGTCTTTTCTCTGAAGCCCTCAAGGCTTTTCGTCAGCCGATCGACTTTTCATTTCTAAAAGATAAATTGGGGTATGAGAGAATGGATTTTCGACGTGCATTCAATGCAAACGGAACACTTGAACGTCCTTCAAACTGGGTTTTTTACCATCTGTTCTACAGGAAAATAGACAAGAGCACCGGTAAATTTTCGTTTAATGAAGTAAGTATCATTTCACCTATTCAGCTGAATTGATCACTAAATTGAGGTTTGTCTGGCAAAAATTCAGAGTTCTAGTGATTTAGCCGGCTAAGATCTTGAGGGAAAGAATGGCGGACACATTTTATTCAAAAGAATATTTCAAACAATAATATTCCCAAGATGAGGTTGGTAGAAATGGAATATTCTCTTAGAATATCTTACCACATCATCATCAGTCTTTTAACGTCCGTCGTTGGACATAGACCTTCCCTAGGATCTGCCACATTTCTCTATCATGGGCGTGGCGCAGCCAGTATTTTCTGAATTTGTCTAGTTCATCTCTCCACCTTGTATTTTATCAACCTCGGTTTCGCATGTGGTCTCTGAGGATCCATGTTGTGAGACGTGATGTTCATCAGTTGTCTTTCATTCTTGCAACATGGTCTGCCCATTGCCATTTGAGTTTTTAATAGTTTCGATGATTTCACGGACACCTGTTTTCTTCCTTATATACTGTGCTGTCTTGTGATCTCTCTATGTAAAGTTAAGCATCTATTTAATCACTGTCCCACCACAGCAATGTGTGACACAAGGTCGGGCTTAACGTGGGAAGCCTTCCAAACGTGGCTCCAGCCGACACGGCTACCGTTGAAAAGCTCATCGTAATGGCTAGACAACGTCAGTCACGAAAGCGTCCACCAGGGGACCTGCTCCTTTAAGTGCAATACGGCAGTGCTGCCCCGGGGAAACAGAGACCCCGCAGCTGGGCTGAGTAATAATGGGAGAGCCTAAGGACGAGTCCAAAGGCTCCCTGATACGGTTAGCAAATGCAGCCTCAGTGAAACCTCATTGGTTAACGCTTGCACCGGCGCACTCGGTCTTTGATGTCAACCCACGCACAATCTCTGGTCCATTCGACGGGCAAGTGTCAGTAGCTGCACCTCGGTCTATGCCGTGGAAGGGATACTACACGTTGATCCTGCCAAAAAGGCCGGAAAAATGTGAGGTTTAGCATGTATTTAATCACTGTCCCACCACAGCAATATGTGACACAAGGTCGGGCTTAACGTGGGAAGAAATAAGAGCAACCCTTCCAAAAATGGCTCCAGCCGACGCGGCTACCGTTGAAAAGCTCATCATTATGGCTAGACAACGTCCGCCACGAAAGCGTCCACCAGGGGACCTGCTCCTTTAAGTGCAATACGGCAGTGCTGCCCCGGGGAAACAGAGACCCCGCAGCTGGGCTGAGTAATAATGGGAGAGCCTAAGGACGAGTCCAAAGGCCTCCCGATACGCTTAGCAAACGTAGCCTCATTTAAACCTCATTGGCTAACGCTTGCACCGGCGCACTCGGTCTTTGATGCCAACCCACATACATTCTCCGGGCCATTCGACGGGCAAGTGTCAGTACCAACTCCTCAGGTTCTGCCGTGGAACAGATACTACCTTTAATCCTGCCGAACAGGCCAGAAAAATGTGAGGTTATGCATGCTTAAATGTGCACGTTGCATACTTATCAGTTTTTAGGTCTGTCTCTTGGTTAGGTTCCATGTTTCAGCTCCATGTGACTATCGGGAGGATGCATTGGTTGTATACTCTGTTTTTTCATTTGTTTGTTTGCACTCAAATGGGATGATCTCATTGATTGATTTACCTTCCTTTCCAGGCATAAAAAGACTTCCGGTCTGATCATTACATAGTTTGAGAGCCGAAAAATATTGAGAATCAGAATACTTGAATTATCAAAAATGAATTACTTAATGAAATAGCATTGGATATTTAGTGCTGATCTATACATAAATAACCCCATCATTTTTGACGAGTACACTCTAGTTTAATAATATTTATAACTTTTTATACTCATACGTTCTCACTCCAAGTTACCCTCTCAGGAGATCAAGTGACAGGGAGTCTTCTAAATTACCCCACACTCTATTCTATATCCTCTGTGATAATGCTGTTGCCTGGAGGTGTCAATCTTTCCTCGAATTTCGAATACTTTTAATTATTTTGCAAGTGCAAACAACATCTGCTAACTGACAAATCTTGATTGTTCACAATGACTAAATTTAGTCTCCTGGACTGGATTGGATTAGCCGTTTGAATTTCTAATTTGCAAAGAATTTTACATTTTCTTGCTTTTAGTTTGTATGTATACCATCGATCCGCCTGGTCAAACCCGATACATCTGTACAGTTCCCAGTGGATCATCTTTCCCACTCAGTCATGTTTATTTTTGTACTTCTTATGAACTATCTTCTTGCATTTGTTTATATGATTGACTGTATGCTCTCCGTATAGTTACTTCTTTTTCTGCTGAAGGCAGTGACATTAAGTCTTTTTAGGTCTCCAGTCCTCCTCCCATCGTTCTTGCATATCACTGCAACGCTGGGTTTTTTACCGTTTCAACCTTCCCCAGCTTTACTCAGCACATGCCTTTTCATGCCATTACGCTGTTATGCCAGAATGGAAGTCACCAGTCTCTCCGGTATTCGTGCAAAATCTGGTAGTGCTGTGGTCTGCATAGTCTCATTCCTCCCTCCAGCTACCCCAATATTGTTTTCAGTGTCTTTAGATACTGCCATGACCTTCATGTTTCACACTTTTTCCAACTCCATCGTCTTGGTGTTTTCCTAGCTTTTCACTCTCCTTCATCTTCACTCTGTGATCTGCAGACACTGTCACGTCTATTACTTAGCAGTTTTTATTTCCATTGTCCATGACTACTAGGTCGGGTCTCATCGGTCGGTTGGGTTGGTAAGATCTGATGTCAAGATCCCAAAGTAAATTTTGGCTTCAATTTTCCAGGACTTTCTATTGTTTGAGCTGATACCATTTGTCTACATGGTCAAATCCCTCCCACTTGCATAGTTCCCACTGTATACCAGTTGCTACCCCATCGTGCTTCTTCTTCGTCTTCGTCGTCTTTTTCTTCTTCTTCTCCCCAGTTGCCCTTTGGTCGTCGCTGGAAACTGAGCGACAGCAATCCTGAAAGGTGTAAGAGGACACTTAGCAAATGGGGATTGCTGTGAGTCCTTTTTATTTTTATCGTTTTTGCTCGAGATGTATTGTCTGTCAATATCTATTCTTGGATGTAGCGCGCTGTAAATTGTCATATTTTTCCTGGTTTTCGTATGTACTCGTCGAAGCTCTTCCTTGGCCTAATCAATTATTACTGCCGTGTATGTTAATACTAATGCTGCAAATGTATTGATTAGAGTTATTTGATTATTACCACAATGTTTAGATTTCAAGATAGATCGATTGTAGTACTCAGATACGGCCTTTTCTTTGACTCTTTGATCCGTTTATCCCTACGTGTTAATGTATTTCATCTAAACTTAGTCCCTGTATTTGTTCCACTGATGGTAGCTAGAAATCTCCAGTTGATATCAGTTTTCCTTTATCAATAGTAAATTTTGCACATTTAATCAGTCAAAATTCCATGTGAATATCCTCAGAAAACATTCTGACAGATGTCAGCCGACTTTCCGCCTATTCATCTGATTTTGCATACATCTTTAGGTCATCCTTATAGAGCTGATGTGTTACTTGTACATTACTTGTTTGGTAACTTTTTCCCCCTATTCTTCAAGATGATCGTGACCGGGATCAATGGCATTATGAATGACAGTGACGAAAGCAAGTCTCCCTGGTTGATGTCCCCTCTCATTTGTACACCTCAGATAGTTTCTGACTTGACGGTGTGAGTTGTTCTCAACATCCTTGTTACTCTCACTAGAAACTTTTCATCAAACACAAGTGCAGAATAGTCATGAGTTTTTTTTAAATATTCGATCCATATCATTTTTAGATAATGATATTTTCTCTTCGCATGTTTCTTGATTATTTCATCAACAAAGGGGTGTTTTTTTTGGTTCCACCTGATTCGCTTTTACAACTTTTCTGTTGCTGAGGTATCAAATTTTTGCTCAAAAGTTGGTTGTATATTGCATCTGATATGATTGATGTCAAAAGTTGTTAGGAGGTTATTGGCACATAATTGGTGACTGCTTTGGAACTAATCTTCTTGTCCTTCGTTATGAAGCTGGTTGTGCCCTCCGCCATTCACAATCCACTTCAATACCACTGTCAATCACTGATAGTAACTGTGATGCCGGACGTTTGTATATGTCTGTGTAGTATTTTAGCCAGTATCCCTGGATATTATCCTCACTTGGTGACTTCCAGTTTTTCATAGCTCCCGTTGCTATTTTCGAACGCATCTGGTATTATAAGAACTTGTTGGTCCTTATTATTATTTGGTTTTGGCTAAACCTCATGAATCTATCTTGTATTTGCATTGTTGGTTACAATTGTTCCAGAATAGTGTTTCAGTCTTGTCTGGAAGCTCAGTTAGAAAGGTCTTCATTTGTCACCGTTTCGATCATAAATGCTGGCTTTCCTTCTGTATAGATACCTAATTCGTATATCTTTAGGTACCAACCACTTTTCTCGATATTTTGGCTGATCCCAACAAGCAAGCCTTCCGGAGTAGTTCAAATGGGCATTCAATGTTGGCCCTTCTTAACCAGTTCTCCAATCGATAATTCATGGTTCCCATCGCTCCTATAACTTTTGAGATAACCCTCACTTACACCATTTCCAATGGTCTTTTGATCTCACGTTTAAAGTCCTGGTATTTATCTAAAGAAGGGTGTATAACCAATGCATGCTCCTAATAGTCACTTATGGAGTTGAAACATGGAACCAAACCAAGAGACAGATCCGCAAATTTAGAACTATGCAACATGCACATGAAAGAATTGTGCTGGGCCTCACTTGGAGAGACCACAAGACAGCACAGTAAGTCCGAGAAAAGACAAGAGTCAGGGACATTATAGAATCCATTAAAAATCTCAAATGGCAATGGGCTGGCCATTTTGCAAGAATGGCAGACACAGACAACCGATGGACATCACAACTCATGACATGGAACCCCCGAAATCACATGCGCAACCGAGGCCGGCAGAATATTAGATGGAGAGACGAGCTAGACAAATTCAGAAAGTACTGGCTCTGCGACGCCCCTGATAGAGAAGTGTGGCAAATCCTGGGGAAGGTCTATATCCAACGACGGACGTTAAAAGACTGATGATCATGATGATTTATCTAATTCCTCTGCCTTTTTAAAGATTTGACTCTTGATTCAAACGGACCTACCACTTCTATTATTAGGCACTCCTTTTAGTCATATTCTACAACTATTATGTCTGTTCTGTTGCGTTCGATCTGGTGGTCTGTCTGGATAGTGAAGTCTCAGAGTAGTTTATACTGTGTAGTCTCGAGAACTGCACCTACTACATCCATCAGCTCATTTAAATCCAAATCCAATGTACTATTTGGGCAACTTTCTTGTGTCTCCACATTCTATATTCCCGCCCCACGAGTTTGTGGCATTTTGCTGTAATATGGACCACTGTTTCAGGACATTTCTACACAATTCCAATACATCTTTTTTTTTCAATCAATGCGCTTTTCTTTTATTGCATTCGTTCTTACTGTATGCTTCTGAGCTGTAAACATCGTACTTTCAGTCTCTTTGTTCAATACTCGTTTTTTCAAACTCAGCTATGATATCGCCTTATCCATAAAATGGATCAAAGTGTAGTATCTGTTCTCTGGCAGAGCACGAGACGCCGGCACTCACACTTGCCTACCGGATGGGGCGGAGATTGTGTTGTGGAGAGCATCAAAGACCGAGTGTGCCGGTGAAATGCGTTAGCTAATGAGGTTATACTGAGGCTGCACCTTGGGAGCCTTTTGACTCGTCTTTGGGCTCTCCCACAATCACTCAGCCCAGCTGCAGGGGATCCATTGTTTCAGCAACCACGGTTGCTAGAGCTATTTTTAATGGGTTGCTCTTTCTTCCCCACGTAAAGTCTTGAACTTGTGTCGCATTTTGCTCAGGTGGGAGAGTAAATAGAAAGATGCAATTTGGATTTAATGCTCCATAAATGGTCATTATTTTTGCATTCTTCTGTTCATTTCCTCTCGCTCTGATTTTGTCCAGTCGATTCTGTCGGCTCCTTATCTCAATAGAGATATCGTCGATGTATAAATCGCCGTTACTATATTTTCCCATTGTATGTAGATGTTCAAGCAAGCATCAACCTCCACTAATATTCTTTCCAGGTTATTTTTTTCATAGTCTCCTGTGTTATCGTGTCACTTTCAAAGATACCAAGATATTTGTAATTCTCTTCTTCTACTGCTTCTACAATCCTCTGGAAATCAGTTATCTTAATTCCTTGGTAATCATGATTCCTTGCTTCATTGAAACAATCACTGTACTTAGATTTCTTCTTGGATTATTATTATTATTATTATTATTATTATTATTATCATTATTATTATTATTATTATTATTATTATTATTATTATTAGCAATTTCACATCAGTTGCCTGATGGTTACCGCTGGAGGTTGAGTGATAGCAAGTCTCTTCAAGTCTCGAGCCCTCTTCTTCACACTCTCAAAGTCCACAGAAAAGTTGAAGTTTCACACCAGTTGCCCAGTGGTCATCGCTGAAGGCTGAATGACAGTAAGTCTCCCCAGGTCTTCAGCCCTCATCTCATCTCATCTTCCCCTCGCCTATCCTCTGCTAGGCCACTGCTGACAGCAGGGGTCGTAGATTTTATATTTCAAGCACTAAATTCAGTATTCGTGCAGTCTCCAGTAGTGCTGTGAACTATATAGTCTCAATCCTTCTTCTTATCCCTAGTTCTTCCAATCCACGGGGTGGTCAGTTTGGATGTTGGAGTCCCAAAGTAATTTGCGACTTCCATTCTCCACGGTTGTCTCTGGTTTATCCTGGTACCACTTTTCCGCATTGTTAAATCCCAGTTGTTTGCTCGATTCCCAGTGTATCACTGTGTCTGTGTTTATACTCCTTCTGGGCTAGATGACTACATTCACTAGTTACGTGGTTTATGGTCTCAACCCTTTACCACATAAGCAGCATTTGCTGTTTGTATGTATTCTGTCGATTTTGATATAGTTTGTCATGATGCATTCATTTTGGGCTACCATGATGAGCAATTCTGTTTCTCTCTTCAGGTTTCCTTTTCGTAGCCATGTCCATAATCTCTCGTCTGCAACAATCTGTATCTGCCTTTTGAATGTTCCATATAGTTTTTTCTGTTCCCATTTTTCTTTCCACGTTTGCTGTGCACTTAATTATTATTATTATTATTATTATTATTATTATTATTATTATTATTATTATTATTATTATCTTTTTTCACTTCTCAACAATTTCGCTTTCACATAGTAATAATAATAGTAACTTGCAGCTTTCGTAGCACATCAAATAAAATATCTTAGTGATGATGGATTGTATCGATTCTTTTTCGGATTTTCAATTATTACTGCCTCTTTGCAAGGTTATCATAATGACGGGTACAACCGTCACTTTCATATTCCACGTTTTTTTTTTAATTCTCTAGAAATGTGTTGTTTTTCCAGTTTTTTCGTTCTTCTGATTTCACGCTTATTTTTTTTTCACAAATTTTTGTTCACCCGAATTAGATCTGGTCTTTTACCTTGGATTGAGCGATCCATTTTAATTTCCCAAATTTCCTTTCTTATTCTCTAGAACCTATTTTGGTTCGTGTATATATCATGGATTTGCATGATCAAATCCCCGACGTTTGTTGAATTCACTCTATTTTGTACTCTTTTCCAGCCACTTTGCAGCATTCACTTATTATATGATTTGCAGTCTCACCTCTTTTTTTTAGCACAGAAATATATATTTTTTTTGATATTTTGCTGTTTTTGCGTTGATATAGTCATCTTCCATAGGAATTAAGTTTCCCTCCGGAGTGATAATCTCAATTACTGTGTTATGAAGAAAAAATTCGACTGCCAGTTTTTCCATAATTCTATTACCAGGAAAACTTCGACAGGGAAGCTGTATAATAATCATTTTTTTTTGTACTAGATTTACTTTTGCTTTTTGTGACGAGAACATGATCAAGTAAATCTAGCAATATGATTGTGACAATAGAAATATCGTATCTAAAGAAAAATTAATATCGATGACTCTATTATCATCGAGCGGTAAAACAAGTATGCTGTTTAGAGATGGAGAAGAATGTGCCATGGAATGGCTGCAAATTATACCCCGCTTAATAATCGAAGCGTTTGTGACCGGGTCGGTTGTGACGACAGGCTCCTGCTGTGTATGACACACACACACACACACACACACACACACATATATATACATATATATATATATATATATATATATATATATATATATACATTACCTACGAAAGTAAGCCATTTGTTTCAAAAAATTAAATGATGTGTAATATAAAATAACATCTATATACACTTCATTACGATAATACCCTGTATGAAATTACAAAATACGTGTATTATGACACAGCCCCGAAAATGATAATACCAAGCTAAATATGTGAATCAGCAACAGTATGGATACCTCACTTTGCTCAAGGATGATTGAATCGGGAAATTAATACTATGAAATATGATGAGTAGGCAGCAGAATTGATCTATGCGATCTGATTACTTTCCCACTCTGTTAACCGTTCTTGCGGGTACTCAACCAGTTACATATTAGTTCAGTCGTAGCAGGTTTATTCTAAACTACACGAAATATAATTTTTAACTGAATCTGGTAGTATAACAAGATATTCCTAAGGAGCCCTAGGTTATTGATGAAGGGATTTCAACTCCGAAACTATTGTTTATCCAAGAGTCTTCCGATGATGACTTTACTGGAAATAATACAACCATTTTACTTCTGCTGGGGCTGTTTATATATCATTTCACAAATGATAATATTAATATGACAATATGATAACATTCATTATAACGTTATCTCAAACATTATTTTTTACAGGCTGGAAATTACACATCCAGTGGATTAAATCTCAAAACAGTTATTATCCCTGGATACGATTCAAAAAAAGAGTTTCAGATTGAGAGTATAACATGTCCGGCAGAATCTTATTGCAAGCAAAAAAAGAAAATTCCTGATTACATCTACAAAGAGGGAGATATAATATTCGTTGGAATTGTCCCAATTCACGCCGAGCACAAATCAAAGCCAGATTCTTGTGGCAGCATAAGATCGATTTCTGGAATTTCTCTTTCAGAGGCAATGCTCTTTACTGTTAAAGAGCTGAACGAAAGGCGTACTCACAAGTACCTTTTTCCAGGAAAGAAAATCGGAATCCTGATTCTTGACTCTTGTGATAGTGATATTGTCATTTTGAAGAAACTCTTTGCTCTACGAAGGAACGACCCGGCAATTTGTGGAAAAGGTTTCAACTGTTCACTGATTTTAAGTAAAGCGATGGTGTTTATTGGACCACTTTCCTCTCGAGTAAGTCATGCAGTGTCTAAAATCATAACTTCTCTACGTGCGATGCAGATCAGTTATGGCTCTACCAGTGACACACTCAGCGACAGAAATACGTACCCGAATTTTATGCGAATTTGCACATCAGATGAACAACAAATAAAAGCCATTATCGATTTATTAGTAAAATTTGACTGGAAATACGTATCGATGATATATGCTAACGAGCTGTATGGCACCTCTTTCAGAGACTCATTTCTCAGTAAGATTAAGGAGCATGACATTTGCGTGATTCGTGCACTTCCCTACGATGCCAAAGCGAACTTAGACCAAATGTTAAAACTTGTCAGACAACGACCCGAGGCTAGAGTTATCATTCTTTATCTGAGATCATATCAAGCGAAAACATTTTTGAACAAATTTGTCAAATTTCTATCAAAAGGAGAGTTCATTTTTATTGGTTCGGAATCATGGGCAAACAAAATCAAGCTGGGTGAAGTAGCGGAAAAAATCCATGGTTCTTTCACCCTTGGCTTGGAAATTCAAGAAAACTTAGATTTCAAACGATACTGCAAAAAGAGAATTCTTAATGAGAACAACATGGATATATGGTTGCAGAATTTTATTGAGAGGAATTGCTATATGCCACTGAGTTTAGATAAAACGTCCAAAACAGCCTGTCCTAAGACTTACACGCTTGATGATACAGGTATGAAAAGCACCTGGACACCGTTCGTCATCGATGCTTTAACTGCTGCTGCTATTGGACTGAACAAATCCATCGGGCAGATATGTAGGAACGGCGTTGTGTGTCCAGAACTGTTTGAAAAAACCAAGCAAGTGATAGAGAATATCAAGGAAGTCAAGCTGAAAAAAAACGGAGGCGACTTCAAACCTTTCGACGATAACGGAGACGGCACGTCAAGTTATAATATTTATGAAATACACAGTGATGGCGCGTACGTCAAGGTAAATACGTTATTATGTTTTCATGTTGATGATTTTTGATATGAGAATGTTAATGAGAGAACATTTGGCTCTCAACCTCCTCTGGGTTGAAATTTTGAAAATAGTGCTTCTCCGTTGTCCATTTTATGTCGTATAAAGTGTTGCAGCTGCTTTGGGGAATAGGGATGGGGAAGATAAATAAATTGTGAAATAAAACCCTCAACAGATATTTACTCCTTCATAATATTGTTTCTTTGATTAGTTCTGATTTGAGTTGATGAGTCATTATCAGCATTATCAAGTACTTGTAAAATCTGTGAGATCCCTGACGGATTCATGTCAATAAATCGATGCTTCAAAGGTTTAATGAACCAAAAACCATGTACTATAAGTCCAATCAACTATGTCAAAATATGAGTTCGTTCAAACTTTTGCAGAATAATGAACGCTATTCATTTTTCAAAACCTTAGAGGATAACAAAATCAGAATAGATATTTGATTTCTCTTTCTCTGATGTCAGTACTGCAGTCACCTTGGATTATTAAAAAAATGGCGACCTTCAAATACTACATTTTCAATATCTCAACTCGTAGATAACCTATGAGATTCCAGTGGCCAAATCTACATTTTCAGGGGCAAAGAATGGTGTTAACTACATAATGGTCAATGGCCTATATGCAGTTGGCCATCTAAGATATTATATACGCTTGATTGTATTTTTATGTATTCCTCGTTATCTTGACCCCTATATTACCTAAGGTCATGGTTCTTATGGCCAAACTAATATTTCAGCAGCAAGGATTCCACTGGTGATAATCACAGGTAGGTATAGATGGTCAGAAATATGTGAGTACCCATTTTCAATTTTATGAATTTATGTTTCCTCTCATAGTTTGTTTTCAAGTAGATATACATGTAAGTCCATAAACAGTAAAAAAAGCATATTTCAGAATTTGACATTCAAAACGTAAACAATCAGACTGTCATGTCTGAAGGTATGTAGACCTGCCCACACATCTCTGTTGTCCTCACATCATCATCACCGCTACAAAGCAAATGTAATATCTTGCGAGTCTTCATCATTCCGGTAGCTAGTATTACACAGACATAGCTCCATGCCTGGTAGTTTCTCTAATTAGAACGAATATCTATGTGGGGAGCAGTCTGTTTTGCATTAATGATGGCCTCTGGCGCTTGGAGGGATTCTTTTGGCCATCCCCGTCCTTGTAGTGTTCATTCTGTTGTGGGTGACGTCTGCCTGACCCCTACACTAGTCTGGATATGAATTCTTAGGACATGCTACTTGAATGTTTTATAAATTGGCTCATGATCTCTCCTGATCTCACTAAATTCTAGTTCAGGATATTCTTTTCAATTTTTTCTGATGCCTAACTTACCCTTGAATTCGCTTTAGTGGCATTGCACTTCTTAGGCAGCCATGAAGAATCTGTGTCTTGTATTGTCGAAAATTCCTATCAGTCCAGTATTGATCTCCATGTTATTGCTGATGAATAATAGATTACTTGTACCGAGTTTCTTCCAGGTCTCAGGATGATTGGTTCTGAGATCTTGCATATCAGTATTGTATAGGGATCTGAGCCATTTGTATTTGATCCGGTCAAAAGCAAAGAACAGCTAAAGGAGACAAAAGGTCTGTATGGTAGACTGAATAAAATAGGTAAAGCAACCTTGCTCAAAGTTCTGTGTCCTCAATACTTAGATGCTTACGCAAACCAGCGCAGTGACAGAGGATCTGCTATATACATTAGCAAGGATCGTATTCGACTATACTAGCCAAAAGGGGTCCACATCGACAATATTCCTGAACTGAGATGGCATTTTTTCAGCAAGTACGTGGCTGGAAGTGACAAGCTTCTGCTCACATTTGGTGCTCACAAGTAACATGTCTTAAGAGTTCATATTCAGGTCAGTTGGTGAGTTCTGGCAGACATCGTTTAGTAGGAGTTCTTTGACCCACTACAGAATAAATACTGCAATGGTGAGGACGGCCAGCAGAGACCTATCCCAACTGGGACCATCCCAGCGCAAGAGGCCATCAATGCAAAACAGACTGCTCCTCACATAGATGTTTGTTCAAGTCAGAGGAGCTACCCTGGACAGCTATGTCAATGCAACACTGAATATAAGAATGATGAAGACTCACAAGATATCACATTGTTTAGTGACAGCGATGATAATAGTGAGATGTGTGGGTAAGTCAACATACTTTCAAACATGTCAGTTTACGTTTTGAGTGTCGAATTCTGAAATATGCTTTTCCCATAAAATCCAAAGTAGTCACTCATGTATTTTGACTATTCGTATCTACTGTAATTAGCGTCAGTGGAATCTCCGCTGCTGAATCATTAACTTGGCCACAAGAATCATGACCTTTGATGATTCAAGAGTCAAGATAATGAAACAAAAAATTCAGTTAAGCGCATAAAAATTCCAAGATGGGTCATCGGCCATCTCTATGTTTTTGTAATTAGCATCATTAGATTTCCTGTTCCTCAAAATGAAGATTTGGACACTGGAATCTTGATCCTAGGAGTTTGATAATATTTCAATGTTACCATTTTAAAAAATCCAAGATGCCGCCAAACTTTTCTCATTCTTTGCTAACGTAAGTCACTCATTCAACATTGCTAATTGCTCGTTTGAAAAGAAATACGTGAAGCAGATCTCTTCGCACAGATTTGAAATAAGCTTTTTGGTGAAGCTCAAGGGAGACCCATTTAATAGATCGTTTACATTCGATATTTGAAGCACATCATTCAATTGAAACCTTTACTCCATAATCTCATTACATTGTTGAGTTAAATCATTGCAGCACTTCTCTACTACCATTGTTCCAGCATGTAAACGTTCGATGTATCAGTAACTGTCACCTGTGTTTCTATTTCATCATATCATAGGTTGGGCTGTGGTCGAAGATTAATCGTATCTCATTCAACGAAGATTTCAAGCAGCCATCTTGGACAACGAAATGTCCAATCCCAAAACGCTGCTCTGAATGCATTTATCCGGTTATAAAACAGCCAATGTAAGTTATTTTTCCATCTCAAATTCAATATAGATAAACATGATATTTTGCAACCGATGGATAGTTCCAAAGCACCCAAAGATGACTCAGCCCAAAAGTTTAACAATTCAAGGTTGGAGTAATTACTATTCTTTATTTGAGATCGAATCATTTAAACCATTTTTGAGAATACTACCATTTCATAGGCATGATGTTACTTTCCATCTGATACTCCTGTTTCAAATCGTAATGAGGTCACTCTAGTTAGTCTATATCATATTTAATAAGCAATAAGCATATTAATAAATTAATGATATTTCTAATCGGTCGATGAAACATTAGAGTGGTGTGAATCAGTAGCGTACGATGCTTTGTATCTCGGGTGTGCTTTAAGCTACAGGTGCTCAAGAACACAAATATATATTACAGCATCTGTAAAAAGCAGCAGACAGTAAAAGCCTTTTCGATAAAATGCAGGGAAGATGGTTACAATTGTAAATTCTGAAATATCATATCCTTGCTCATTGGATGTTAAAAAACGGCTAACAAATAAAAAGAAATTGATGGAATCAAAACGAAATTTCGGTGGGACTCTATAATTCCTTAATAATAGTGTCTGATCCAAATTCTGTTTTCCGTTGATTCGTTAATTTCTACAATCGGGACCACCACCTTCCCTCCATTGTACCATAAATGCTTCAACTGTACCTTCTGCGCATCCATAGTAGCGGACACGCCTAGAATACAAAGTACCATACACAACTATGTGAATTTATGCTTTTCACAAGATTAATATACTTCAGAGATTTCCATATATTAGGTTGGTGTAAAGATAATTGCGGTTTTTGCTATATCAAAATTTGATTCTTATTTCGGGATAAACTATCATTTGACAACGTTCATGGAGTATACCACTTCAAAGTGTTAATTCCGCTCTATTCATTTGAGCTGAGCGTTTCTTTTTCACTATTTATTCTGGTTTATTTGAAGCTGTCAAATCAAAGGCGGAAAAAATCAAATTCGAGCATATAGGATGTAAAGAAGCGGAAACTGCTTGCAATATGAACCAAGTGTATGTATGACCAAGAGACCGTCAACAAATGCACAGCTCAACATTGGTTCCGAAAATTTCGAAACGGAGACGAGAGCTTTGAAGATGTGGACGTCCCTCGATGTTTGATGACATCCGATTGAGGACCTTTATTGAGGAGGACCAACGCAAAACAACCCGAGAAGTTTCCGGAAAAACTAAAAGTTGACCATCCAAAATTGTACCAAATTTAAGAAGCAAAAAAGCTCGAATGTCGTACGAATTACACCGTAGAAATTGAACAAAGTAGGCTACGGCACTCGACCTCACCCAGCTCACTGGCCAAATCTCTTTCCGACCGACTACTTCCTACAAAGGAAGATCTCCAACAATCAAACAGTAGCTTGAAGTGCCCCCGAGAAATTCCTTGGATCCACGATTCCAGAATTCTATGCTTCCGGAAGAAACAGACTTTGTTCCAGTTGGCAAAAATGTGCAGATTATGAAGGTTCTTATTTCGATTATTAGCTCTTATTCTAAGCTGATATATCCTTTGAAGTTGATGAAAAAGCGCAATCATTTTGGTACCGACCTAATAGATGCGAGTTTGATTCGAATCCTACCATCCGTTTTTGGCTACATTTCATCAATCCAATGCTCCCCACATTTTCGTAATCTCTCTTCCCTGTACATACAAATATATAAATACATATATGAATGTAAAAAAATCAAATTTAACTTTTGTTACATATGAATGTATTTGATATATATATATATATATATATATATATATATATATATATATATATATATATATATATATATATATAGACAGAGATAGATAGATAGATAGATAGATGTGTATGTATGTATATATTATACTATTTTGTGCTTCATTTCAGAACTCGGGACACGGAAAAAAGCTACACAGCAGCTCTCGTAGCATTTATTGTGCTTTTACTTTTGTTGATTGCGATCGCCTCCGTTCTTAAATACTGTAACTATAAAAACAAACGTAAGTTTTCCTTCATTCGTTTCCTTTTATCGACTTGTATGATTGTGGGGAGTTCTATTGCAATTTGAAACCATTCAAAAAGCATTAGTAGTAAAATATGACAGTCGAAGACGAATGATATATCCAACCATCGAACACATCCCAGTTTGACCAAAATATTGCAAGATAGAAACCGCTCAGGGAGAGGTCATCTATGTATACGTCAGAAACCACAATGATGAGGAAGAGCGAGAGAGAGAGAGAGAGAGAGAAAGAGAGAGAGAGAGAAAGAGAGAGAGATCCTACTGTTAGATTCTAGGCTCCAGCGCTCTGAAAAGATCAGCTGAAACACAACGCTATTCTCATTCATTTTTCTTTCTTTTTTCGTTCTGCTTAGTTTAAGTCTGATGCTTCGAGATAAAATCTTGATCCTCTCCTATCAATTTTTAATTGGGGATAAAACTGATATTTGCTAAGACTTTGTTGTGTGTGGAACAAGGTCATCAATATTTGGCACTCAGTGAAGACTGAATTCATTTCAGAAACAGTGTACCATGGGACTAGATCGTTAACTGATTTGATTCTTCAATGAAGTACCCTGCCACACAATTTTCATTTTGCGCGGTAGGGCAAAAATAACACAGGCAAAAGGAGGAGAAAGCTTGAGAAAGTAAAGATCATTAGCTACTTCAATACGAATGTTTTGACTATGAAAGAGACTTTGTGTGTTCAATCCGAATGGGAGACACCTTAGCATTGTTTAATATCTATATGCCCTTTCTCATTTTTAGATCAGATAAAAAGGAACAATGTCATACAACCATATGCCATGGAGACAGCTCGAAGGCAGATGAGAGAAGAGGAACTATATGAAAGGTATGCTACAGGTCAAAGGTATCGTACATCCAGACAAGAGGAGACATGTGTAAAAGAAATACACACATAATATGACTCTGCTGTGAGAAGTAATGGCAATTTTCTTCATTATCGATAATTAGCCTCTTACATAACCCTTTATATCATAGGTAGGATTTATTTTCAATTACTTTAAGAGTAACCAATATCTGTTCGGACTATTCAACTCTCTATTTGTGTTGTTGTCACCACAAAGTTTTGGCTGATCAACTCTCCTGGCGTCTTTAGGCGTATAATCCGAGATATAGACAGACATTTTTTTTACAGAACTAAAAAGAAATATACCCTTCTCCCCTTAAAGGAATATAGAGAATGAGTTTAATCGTCTCAACAAATATTGGAATTGATAATTTCTTTTTAGAAAACGGCAAAAATGTTTATTCATTCTGATCATCATTTTAATTGTGGCACAACAAAATTCTGGCTATTAGGGAAAGAATTTAAAAAAATTATCTCGGTGGTATCTTGGCGACGAATGCATTTGAACCCTGTATATGCTGTTTTTCTTATCGCTGAGAACCATCTCTGACACTACCCCACAACTGACTCATTTACGTTCATTCATTTTGCAGCAACATAGAATTTTGATCGATGGGGGGGGGGATTAGCAACTAAACACTGAATTTTGCGGTTTTTCACCAGGAATTCGTTCACAGAGGCACAATGGATCACAGTGCACAGTGAGTCATGATTTCCTTACTGGGCAACTGCTACTTCTTTTTTCTCAAGTAAACAAATCCATTATGTTATTTTGTGAAAGACTAGACTACTTGAGCATTGCTGGACAGTGTGCTGGTGAAGGGACCTACATCTAAGCGAAAAGTAGAATTCAGTAGTGCTTTAATTTTCATTATAGAGCCAAAACTATTCCAAATTATGATTATGCTACATGAGGTGAAATAAAGATTGTGTTGAAATTATTTTTTGTCCAAACTGCAAT
The DNA here is from genome assembly GCA_963457665.1 of Thysanoteuthis rhombus. Lineage (NCBI taxonomy): Eukaryota > Metazoa > Mollusca > Cephalopoda > Oegopsida > Thysanoteuthidae > Thysanoteuthis > Thysanoteuthis major. Next base: position 55,097,610 of record OY735200.1, read on the forward strand.
CAGTGCTTGCTCTTCACAGAGATAAAAGATTATAATTTTCAATGAGCCACTTCAATTCTTTCAATTAAAGTTGATCCTGTCAAATCATTTTATGTAGTTTACTATATATATATATATATATATATATATATATATATGATGAGATGTGATGATGAGAGTAACAGTATATATGGAATGAATTATCACACCTAAAAAAAATTTCTAATCAACAACATCACACAAAACTACAAAAAATCAAATACCAAGAAAAACAACAACGAAGCAACTATAGATAAGGAGAGAAAAAGCGTCACCGATAAATTAAATATCGGTAATAAAGTAAGACAACAACAAAAATGATGCGAACATACTCATGAAGAACCACAAACCGGATTCATTAACCCCACCAAATCACAGATAGGAAAAATTGGTAAGAAAATATTAGAAAACATCAACAATAAGATCGAACGACAATTACAGCTAAACCAATCGATAAACACCAATGAGGCCATTACCTGGTTTAACAACTTTAAGAAGAAAAATACTTGTGTTTTTGTACAGTTGGACATCATGGACTTCTACCCCTCCATATCCAAAGGAATCTTTGAGGAAGCTATGGAATTTGCCAAAATCCATTCTAATATCAACAACAGAGATATAGAAATAATTGAATACTGTAGACTGTTGTTGACATGAGTGGGGCTTCTTCGGTACAGAATGCAACTTGGTCGGACATGGTTAGTTGTACTGACTGGTTGTGGCTAGTAAGCCTCACATGTTAGCCATTACTGATCAATGAATATTGAATTACTATTCTGTTCCTTGTTTGAATTAACTCGTCTAGTCAGATGAATAATACATCACGACTAAATAGCAAATATTCATTTAACTTTTATTAATGTTTAACATTGTCAAGAATAAATAATCATTATTAGCTATGACAAAAGCCTATTATAAAACTAAGTCATTTGTTCCTTGTGAAAAGAATCTATGATTCTAGATGAAAGGAATCCTGAAGGTGCTGAATGTATTAATGTATTATATTGGAATTTTCCTGTGATTTGATTAAATAAAAACCTTGCGGAGCTTAGCTGAAGAGGATGCGGTGAAATATACCAATCTAACGATTTGAACTTTTTTTTGTCAGTTTGTACTCCTATTATGTCGGATGGCACATTTCTATCTCGTACGTTGCAAAACCAATACTTTCTGAACTTGTTTAATTCATCAGGTCATCGTATTTTTCGCTGGCCAAAGTTTTGCATATGATGTGTGGGCATGCACGTTGTGAGTTGTGATGTCCAGAGGTTGTCTGACATTCTTGCGACATGACCAGCCCACTCCCATTTGAATTTTCTGATGAATTTGATGATATCTCTGACTCCTGTGTCTTTTATAATATACTGTGCTTCCTTATGATCCTTCCATGTGATATTGTGTATGATTCTCTCTTGTGTACATTGCATGATTCTCAGTTTGTGAGTCAACCTTTTGGTTATGTTCTCTTATTCTTTGTTTGAGAGCCAACCTTTTCGAGAAGTTCCACGTTTCAGCTCCATAGCTGGCTACCCGGAGGGTGCAGTGGTTGTACCCCTTTCTTTTTTGGACTAATACTGTCTCGCACCAATATTCTGAGTGAGAAAGACATACTTATGTGGTCGTGCGTCCAGTCGCCAGTCATCAGCCTTGCACCGGATGCCCCTTTGGTACCAAGCTGTGTATTGTTAATGCTAAAGGAGCCTCCAGTGTTGTTGTTGAAGCATCAGGCAACTGAACACACATCACAAGAGAATATAGAATAGAATGAAGAGGTCAAACGGCCAAGGTGAATTTCTTGATTAGAAAATGGCTTATAATTGAAGTTGATCAGAAAATCTCTTGTTGAAAAGGTTGGCAGATTCTTGTTGGATCAAACGCATAGAACTTGTCTTAGACCTTCTCAAAGATCTTAGTACGGGTGTTCTCTCAAGATATCTCTTCGGGTCGGTCCAATATCGTCTCACTGCGACCACTGAATGACTGAGCGTCCGACTCACAACCAACCATCGCTCGCCATGATATTTACAATTGACATTGCCAACCAATCAAAAGATCCCACGCGCAAACCCGTTATTTGGAGAGATAATTCATTTACATATTCAATGAAAAATCAGCCCACCTGTGCATTTTCAATTTCTGGGTGGAAATTTCTAAGAAAACCAATTTTTGCTCCCACGATTGATGACCCGTAGAGTCAGCTGCCAATTGAGCGGCCTTGGGTCGTTTCTGGATATCCGTCCACTTTTTTAAAAAAATTCCCAGCGCTTTTTCGATTTCACCTAGGCCATTTTCGACTAACAACTATCATGTCTCGATGTTGACCCCGAGGACAACGACCTGCGAAAACAATAGTAAAGTTCTTTTTAATTTAGATAATGTTCCAAGGATCTTGTGGAAAACATCGAAACTTCGAGAGAGATTAAATCTTGTTTATTATTTAAACATTGATTATCTCCATAATTTATGGAATTACTTTCACTTACTTCCATGTTTTATTCCTAAAAAAATGTATGATCGTCTAAATCTTTTTCTGAAATATATAATAATAATATAATGTCTGCACGCGTTAGTGTGGCTTTTGAACCAATCATTATCAATATCCTTTTGTTATTAAAATCCATCATTTTCAATTAGTTTTTTTACATCTCATTTTATTCTTGTTGCTGCCATGGTCATACTCAGATCGTTTTACATTCTTTTAACAATTAGTATGGACTGAAACTAAAGTGTTAGCTTCCGACGAGAATTTGAACTCTCTTTTTTCGGAGCTTGCCTTGCGTGGACAGCGTCTTTCCGATTAGACTACGCAAATCAAACGATGTAAATGATGCGAATTTAGTTTTATAGATACATTCTCTATTGTCCAATTTTTACTCCTAATACTGGTAAATGTATGTATGTTACTGAAAGGGAATATCATTGGCTGACTTCCGCAGCATAAGTCAGACAGGCCCCTAAGGATCATCATCATCATCATCACCCCGTTAGTGTCCGTCATTGGACATAGACCTTCCCCAAGATTCGCCAGATCTCTCTATCATGGGCATCACAGAGCCAGTACTTCAAGAATTTATCTAGCTCGTCATGCCATCTTACTTTCTGTCGTCCACAGCCTCGCACCTGATCTCTGGGGTTCCTCGTTGTGAGACGTAATGTCCAGCGGTTGTCTGACATTCTTGCAACATGTTTAGCCCATCAACATTTGAGTTTCCTAACAGTTTCTATGATGTCTCAGACTCTTGTCTTAGAATCTCTCAATGTGAGGTTGACCACGATTCTCTCATGTGCACGTGGTACAGTTCTCAATTTGAGGATCAATCTTTTTGTTAGGTTCCACGTTTCAGCTCCGTATGTGACTATTGGTAGGATACATTGGTTGCACAACCTTCTTTTTAGTAGTAGTGGGATTTTCTTGTTTTTGAAAGTCGGGCCTGCTCTACCGAAAGCTTGCCAAGCTTATGTAATTCTTCACTTTATTTCTTTTGATGAATTCATGAAGACTCGCCGTCCTTGGTAGATGTGGTGGTCTACTTTCTACAGCTTTGCGTTTTCGATTTTAATCGTGATGTCTTTGTCCCCAACATGACTGTTGAACGTAATATTAGTTTTGCAAAAGTTCGTATGGGGGCCATTTTCTTTCTTGCTTCATTTACTTCGTCTGACATTATTAGTAGATCGTTAACGTTTTTAGCAAAGAGGACGATTTCGTCAGCAAATCCGTGGTTACCTAGGTTTTCTCCGTCTATCCTGATTCCTTTGTGTTCCCAGTCGAAATTTTGGAAAATCATCACGACGCAGGCTGTGAAGAGTTTTGGAGAGCTGGTATCACCTTGTCTCACTTGTTTTTCTTGTTTAAAGGAGTCAGAGTCTTTATGTATCCTGATGAAGGACCTGCTGAGTCGGTAGATATGTTGCAGTACTCTGACAAATACAAGGTCTACACCTTGTGGTATTATTGCATCAATGATATCGGGGATTTCTATCAAATCGAAGTTAACTAATGCTACAGCTAGTGGAATTCTATATTCTGCTGCTTTCTCTTTTAGTTGGTTCACTGAATGGACCGATCGATGATTGAGTAGTTTTTTAAAAATCCAGCTTGTTCTCGTGGTTGATTTCACCTGATGCTAATTCTTTCTTTCAGATTCATGCTACTTGCTTAGTTGTCGTTGAATGTAAGCCGATGTGAGCGTTGCGATGAAGAGCAAGAATTTTTTCGAAACGCAAAAGCTACTGTGTTCAAAATCATTATACATCCCTCGTATTGGGCTTGGTTCCTTTAAATTTGAAAGCAAGGTTATTTCCCCCTCTTTATTTACAGACTCAGCTACTCTAATGAATGTTATCAATTCATCATAACTTCATTGGAGCCGGTGGTATTCATTAGGATCCATCTTGAAAATATCAAGACTTATAAGTTGCAAATGACCAAACGGGAAGATAATTGAAGGCAGTTGGTACTGGTCAAATGAATTGGTTCCCTTTTGATGCAAACCCCTTTGTTAACATTTTGATGATGTTTTTTTTTTCTCTTTTTTTTTCACAATAAACCAAAATATTGAAGCTTCTAAATGCATTTATTCAATGTAATAATCGTGGATTTCAAGAAGCCATCTGTTCCTGTCGTGGACTGGATATCGGTAGCCAACATATTTGTATCGAATAGATACTGTGAAAAAGAATTTTTATATAATGACAAGTGTCTATATTTAATTTTATTTTTCTTTCTGGTGAAAATCATCTTGCGACTAACGATATCATTAAAGCAGTTAATATAATAATAGAACCATCAAACAATCAGAAAAAATTAGATTAAAAAAAAAATCAGGTATTTATCCGTGATTTTGAGGTATTCGTCCGACTGTGTAATTTATAATCACTACTGAAAATTATAATTTATAAGTGTTTCTGTAGTGGTCTAGGGCGTTCTGTTGGACATCAGTAGATTCTTGGATTGAATCCAACTGTGAGCAGAACTTTTTTCCCTTTTACTTGCTTTCGAGGTCAGTGGCGGATAAACCATTAGATCAACTGAGCTTTTTCTTTAATTTCTTTTTTAAAAACTTTTACCATTGAGTTTTGACTCTATTTTCGTATGTTATAATGATTAAGACAAGAAGAAAAACCAGTGACATCATGCACAATGACACAGTGACGTACTCAAAAACTGATGATGGATTCACTCCCATTTCTAAAGCCAAACTCAGGTTGACTTGTTCTACAATAGATCCCATTCATAGGAACTGTTGATAAAGGAGTTGAAATGAGACACGTTGGTTTGAAATAATTTTGTATGGAGAAATGAATTCTGTTTTGTTTGCTTTTTAGATTTTAATGAAGCTAAAGAGTTTGACCTCAGCACATCCAAGCTTGACTTGATGTTTAAAGATAAACTTAGTTTGGATCTGAGCCACACAGATTTAGTATAATAAAAATTCTACACACATTGATCACATTTTAAAAAGAAAAAAATCGTTTGGTGTTGAAAATTATATCTCAAATTCCAGTCATTAGTGGCTGCTCCCTATCGGAAGTAAGAATTATGAACACTAAATGTGTGTGTGTATATATGTTTGTGTATACATATAAATGTGTGCATATATGTGAGTGTATGTATATACACGCATGTATGTATAAATGTGTGTATGCACATATATATATATATATATATATATATATATATATATATATATATATATATATATATATATATATATTGTGTCCTCCACAGACAGCTCTTTCGATGTATTACATCTCTTCAGTGTGGCTATAGACTTTCCATTATCCCATCCAGTACTGCAAGGCAAGAATGAAATCTTCGCTTCAGACCTGGAGACCGATAACCTACCTCTGGACGGTCAGTAAGGCTGAATTTAAGCGATATATTTATTTACACATAAATTCCCCAACCACCATGTATGTATGTGTGTGCGCAAGCATGTGTATGAGTCATAAATTGCGTTATATGATGTAGAAACATATTTGAAATGATTTTCCGTCGTGACATGGTTAATATATCATTCAATTTTGACAACGCAAATAGGATAAACAATTAGAGAAAGTGGGACTGCTGCAGGAATCGGGCCATTACCACTCTTTACACTGTTCGGAAAAATGAGGCTGTTGTTTAGAGGGAGCTAATGTTGTAAAGGGGGCAGGGGCTAATGTTAAATATTGCGTGGTTAATGTTAAAAAGGGTGAAAATGTTTAAAAAGTGGATAATATTAGAATTATTGATATCATTATTAATTTATCGATAATATTCTGTTATGGTTTCAACCAAAATTTATCATATTCTGAATATAAGCTCGATTTTTCTTACACCAAACTTTGATATAAAATCACGCAAAACGTTACCACCAAGGCCGGCAGATGGGAATAAATAGGTTGTGGTATCCCATTTGGAGAATATTCTCGAAATGGACTTTGAAAAGAAATGAAGGAAAGTAAGAAACAAGCCAATAACACTCAAGAAGTTGCATGCGGATCCAAACGACCCCTAGCAATAATCCTATTATTTTTTCTCTCAATACGTCATGATGACTAATGAAGTTAGTTTTTTCGAAAGAAGGCTCACACTTTTCAAAAGATTCTGACAGGGGAAGGATAACTATTAGAGATAGAAAAGGATCCACGTAGTCCAGTGGGGGAAACTAGAGTGAAAGTTATCATACAAATGAATAAGCAACAAAAATGGAAATAGATGAGAAACTTGGCGAGAATGGATGACATTGATTGAGCAAAAGACCAACTGATTGGGGTGCATAGGACAAAAAAAGACCAGACACAAGATGGAGGGATGAGATAGCGGGATTTGCCGGTCATACATGGCAGAGGTTTGCACAGTTGCGGTTGTCATGGAAGGAAATGGGAGAGACATGTGTCAATAAATAGACTCATAATGGCTGCTGCTGCTTCTGATGATTATATGCAGTGTGTCGAAGCAGTCTAATGTAGAAAATCTCATCGTTAAAAAACTAGGCAATATTCGATTTTAGTTAAAAAAATGATGCTGTTGAGGGAATTAAAATAAAAATGGACTCTTGTTTGTATACAAGTGTGTATCTTTTTGCATATAGCCAGCAGATTCAAAATTCTCTGTTTGCCTTGTTTTCCCCTGACACTATCTGACCCTGTCCTTGTCTGTCTCCCACGCGCAATTTCATACCAATACTACACTTACGAACGATAGCAGCATAATAAACGCGAGCACAAAAATTGTCTATTTTAGGAAGAGTTAATATTGTAAATTGAACTACCCTCTGAAATATTTTTGTGGGTGATTTTTTAAAAACCAAGCTGCTGTAATCTGCTCCGGGCCCCAGTTGAACAAACAGAAAATTTCAGGGCGGTTATGTCCTGTGTATTTTTTTGCGGTAGACTGTCACTTACAGACTTTAGTTGAAGTAAAATGATTAGTTTAATACCCATCCTGATGGACGTGATAGATTGTACGACAAAAAAAAAAAAAAAAAATTGAAAAAAAGAATTAATGAAAATGTTAGATGAAAATCAGACAATATTTAACCTTTTTTTACTTTCAAAATCATACTAATACTATTCTTTCTTTACAATACTAGAAAAAGATGACTAATGCCTAAAAACAAAGGAAGCTAATGTAAAATGAAGCGGCAATATTTTCAAAATGGGGGCACGGGGGTAAAATATCTAAAATAGATCAACCAATGATATGTTTTAAATTTATCTTTATTTTTATCTTAATTAAAATTTATTGAAAATTCAATTTGGGTTATTTTGAATATAAAAAAAAGACGTCAACGCTTCGAATTTACAATATTGATACGACGTAGAAAAAATATTTTTCATAATATTTTATGTTTGTTAGCTCACAAAGGAATTTTGACCTTTGTTTATGTTTTTTAAACATCACACGTTGCTTCTTACTTGAAAAAGGAATTAAAAAAGAAATACATTTTCTACTGAGAATGAGCAAAAACAACAGAAAATCTCGTATTTTTATTTGTAAATCTTTTTGATGAATTGAAATATCATCAATAAAACTTCAGAAAAGGGCAAAATAATACAAATAAGATGAACAAAGTAGTCATTTTTCCGTTGTGCTTTTCGTATTGTTTGATTTAATTTGATTTTGAAAGTGATATTTGTGTCTTCTACAGTTTTCTTTAACGGTCTCGGAAAAATAGAATACAAACGAAGCTAGCCTCTTCAATTTTGTCTTTTTTTCCCTCGTCTTTGTTGTTTCTAAAGCAAATTTTGTTATCGAATAGTTGAATCGAGAGTGAAATAGGTATCTCTTTGTCTCTCTCTAATAATGATACTCCTTCCCTGAGAATTTCAACAGGTGTTAGCACAGGCAGATCTCACTAAATGTGAACACCCAAGAAAGCATGAATTTCCATTGAAAATCGAACACCTTCCGAAAAACAGATTCCAATTTTGCCAAATTTGCTAAAGACCTTCCCAGGGCTTCCAGGTGTACCCACAGAAAATTTCCTGCGGTTATATTTAGAGTTTTTTTTGCAATACGCTATCACATACAGATGGGCGGACATTTGGTGAATTACAATAAGATTTGGTTGGGAGTTATAAGAAGAAAATTCAATTCTAACAAAATGAGAAATGAAAGAAAGAAATAAGAAAAAAAGGCTGTAATAAAAAGTGGAAATAGAAAAAAATGAAAAATCAAACGAAGGAAAATGGCAATTGAATGAAAAATAATGTTGTAAAACATTCAGTGGGAAATAATCAATGAAGTGAAAAAAAAGATGGATGAAATGTAATGAAGACGGAAAATAACGGGAAATGAGAAAAAAGTAAGGGAAAAAATAAGACAGTGAAAGGAAGATAAAAAAATAGATTGATACTTGGTATTTACTAGGTTTAGTCAGATTTTGACTCAACGTTTCACTGTGCCTAGAGTTTTGGCATAATATGCTAGGCATATTGTATCACGACCAAATAAATCTGGCTAATTTGCGCACCGAGCATCTGTGAGAAAATCTCTACTAATATCCCCATCGACACTTACCACAGGCGTTGAGGTTGCTTAAAAATAGAAGGAAAAGGCATAAATAAAAATAAGAAATACTGGAGACAAGAAGAAAGGAAAAGATCAAAACGAATGAGTTAACAAAATGTGTTTGAGTCAAGTGTTTTTCTTTGGAATTTGATTTGAATTCGTTATCGATTTGCTCAACTCGTTTATCTTCAAAGAAAGTACATTCACAGATTTTTCGATGACCATGACTCTTTGCAGAATGTCTTTTTGGAAGTACAAACTTTCTTTATTTTGCGTGATCAGTTCCGTAAGAGAAATATGCAAATCAGCAATCCCGATCGCCGATTCTTTAATCTGAGATTCCATTGCAGCCGCCTCCCTCATCACACGAACGGCCCTGAGGAACTTGCGCTGATGCAAAATCATCTCCGCGTCATTCTCTAGATGACCCTTTCTACGTAGTTTCCATAGTCTCACCGCTTGTTTCATCACATTAGCTGCAGCATTCTTACGACGCTGTTCCAATCGAACTCGTCGGATAAAAGAATATATGTATTTTTCGGGTCGTGTCTGTTCTAGTTTGCTGGCTAGAACAGCTACCCATAAAGCCACGATCCCGACACCCGCCAGGCCAGTCACTATGGAAATAAAGCGACCACAGGTACTGATAGGGACCAGATCACCGTAGCCGACGGTGAGAAAAGTTACAGCAATAACCCACATGGATTGAGTCGCAGATGATTGGTCACCCCTATGAGAAGCGAATTTTTCGCATGTATGCATCGCCCAGGATGCACATACGAAGGTGGTGAGCATGATTGAAGTCAAAACCCAGCCTGGATGAGTGGACATGAGAGCCCTGAATACGAATTGGACGTTGATGGTCACCCTACTTATAGCGCTGAAGCTGTGAAGAGCCGAATCGATAATTATGTTGCTGTGGACCACGGCGACCCGACCGAGCAGATAAAGCCTGCAGAGCATCAACAGAGATAGAATAACATTGATGGGAACTTCTCGGTTATGGTTCGGTTTCAAACTCAAGTGGCTAAGATTGGTTTTGAGACTGGCATTTGTAGAATTCAATCCATTTATCTGAAAGAGAAGAATTGAATCCGATTAAATTACAAAACCCCAACTCAAAGTTTCTTTTCTGTTAATTAAATATTTGATCACTTTTTGATATTTTACGAAGTCAGAACATCTCAATTGTATAATATAGATAATGTACAATGTAGAATATCTGAACATTTCACAAGATTTTATATATATATATATATATATATATATATATATATATATATATATATATATTCATATATATATAAATGACACACACACAAACGTTCACACACACACACACACACATATATATATATATATATATATATATATATGACTTATATAATTGGCATATATATATAGATATATACGTGGTTACATCAATAAGTAAATAGCCTAATGATGAAACAAAGCATTCATTTTCATCACACACACATTTATTTTTCAATACCGTTAAGTTAGTAGAGAATATCAATTACATAAAACCAACGCTACGCAGTGGAAATTTCAGGTAAAAATTCCGCTGATAACCATGTTTTAGCCTACTGACATTGATCCCCCCTCCCACACACAAATAGAGTTGGCACAGATCCACAGTGGTGATGTATTCAATGAAGGTCAATTTTGTTGATGCATAAGCGTTAGCCAATGAGGTTTGACTGAGGCTGCGTTTGCTAAGCGCATCGGGAGGCCATTGGACTCGTCCTTAGGCTCTCCCATTATTACTCGGCCCAGCTGCGGGGTCTCAGTTTCATCGGGGCAGCACTGCCCCATTGCATTTAAAGGAGCAGGTCTCCTGGTGGATGCTTTCGCGGGTGACGTTGTCCAGCCATTACGATGAGCTTTTCAACGATAACTGCGTCGGCTGGAGCCATTTTTGGAAGGGATGCTCCTTTTTCTTATCACGTTAAGCCCGACCTTGTGTCACATATTGCTGCTGTGGGAATGTGATTAAATAGTACCCTGGTAAATAATCAAAATGTCTAGCTATCACTCTGTAGTACTGACTATGAATTTATTCAAATATATATTATGTTGAGAAACAACATTTTGTTCATGAACATTCAAGCACCAATTTCCATTATATATTATAAACTAAAATAGATTGATAAGCTTATATTTATATATGAAAAGGAAATAGTAGTATTCAAGTTTAATTCAAATACAACTATTTTTCCTTACAGTCAACTTTTTTCAAATTTTGTCGGATATATCATATTCAAAAAAATACTCACACATTTTATTTGAATTAAATTGAAATATAGCTATTTTCAATCCTATTTTTTAGGCATCACTTTCAACCTTAACGATAACACCCACAAACCATGAATTTATCACAATTCTAAAGTTATATGTGTTAACATGAAATTCAACCATCCACGTACAGTCATAAAAAGGTCCCTAAATAAATAGAAACCAGGCCAATATACAATTCTTCTAAAAACAATTTTTAGAAATGTTAGCAACGAATATACTAAAGCCCTATATGACAGCGATTTTACTTTAGTGAAACCAATGGAGTAAAACACAGCAACAACAACAAAAAAATAGAAGTAGAAAATACAATTAATCTACAAGTCTAAACTAACGTAAGGAAAATCTTCCTCAAATTAATGGAAAAACGCTTACCCTCGAGCAACCCATTGCATAAAATATTTAACAAGGATAAACTGAAACTAAGCCATTGCTGTATGAGCTTCATTCAAAAAATCATAGCAACAGGTACCCGTTGTAAAACAAGTGTCTTAAATCTAATATTGTACATCAAGCTGAAATATCAACACAAGAGAAACCCCTAGAAACAAAATATTACACAAGAACATCAAAAACATCATTTGAGTTAAGATTAGCCAACCATACATCACTCTTTTCAAATGAGAAATACAAAAATAATATATCGCTATTTTCACTCCACTGGAACCACAAACGCAGCAATCTTACATCAACAGTATAAGAGGAAATATCAAAACAAATATACACGTGCCGGAATATTGAAACCTCATGCCACCTATGCCCGTATGTGAAATAAAAAAATGTCATCTCCACTTGGAAGATGGACTTACTAAACAGAATAAATGAAGCAGCTGTCAAGTGTCGACACCGCACAAAATTTCCATTAGCACATAATTTAACACCCAACATACTGGTATACAAAAATCAACCACCATAGCTATCTTCTTCTTCTTCTTCTTCTTCTTCTTCTTCTTCTTCTTCTTCTTCTTCTTCTTCTTCTTCTTCTTCTTTTATTAATATTATTATTATTATTATTATTATTATTATTATTATTATTATTATTATTATTATTATTATTATTTGGAATCTCACACCAGTTGCCTGACGGTAACCGCTGGAGTTTGAGTGACAGCAAGTCTCCTCAAGTCTCCAGCCCTCCTCCCCTAGTAATCATAGGTCGCAGTAATTCTGCGATTAACAGTTTCACACCGGTTGCCCAGTGGTTATCGCTGAAGGCTGAGTGACAATAAGTCTCCTCAGGTCTTCAGCCTACATCTCCTCTCTTTCGCATATCATGACAGAGTTGCAATTCGTTGCAGTACTTATATCTCTAGCACCTTCCTCAGTATCCGTGCAGTTCTCAGTAGTGCTGTGGTCTGTACGGTCTCTATTCTCCTCCTAATCCCGATCTCCTCCAGTCTCTCCCTCAGCGTTTTGGGGACAGTTCCTAGTGCGCCCACTATGACCGGTACCACCCTGGTTTTCAAGTTCCACATTATTTTAATAATACCTGCGGTCACCATAAGCACACTTTAATCATCGAATCATTTTCTCATAATTATCTAAACCTACTAAGAATGTAAAGACAAAAATACTGTAAAAATTACCCACAGATATATCAACCAGTATAATATCTAAAGCAATTTTATAACCCACTTGTCAATACCATAACAATGAAAATATTGTGTAAACAAAAAAAATGTAATATAACAAGCAAAAACTTTGGATACTACAAATCAAAACAAAATAACACACAAACACACATAAACACACACACACATATATATATATTATGCATATATGATATATATCACTTATATTATATATATAATACATATACTATATATGTAATATATATATCATATATATGTATATATACATATCATTACATATATTATATATCATCATATATATGTATTATATATTATTACATACAATATATATATATCATTATACATATTATATATATATTATCATACGCATACATTATCATATATATATATATATGATGCATCTTATCATGTATATGCATATGTATTATACATATCATATATATATATTATATGTAATGATATGCATTTATATATTATATGTATTGATATATGTATATGTATATTATTACATATGCTTCAATATATGTATATGTACATCATATATCTATTAGTACATATTATATATGTATTAATATACGTGTATTTCATACATGATATAAGTATTAAAAACATATTATATATGCATTAATATATATATATATATATATATATATATATATCATTACATATCACTTATATCATATATCATAAATGTATCAATATGTATATAATATCACGTATTATATATAAATATATACATAGCATATCATATATGTATGATATATATATTATGCATATATATATGATAACATATCATTTTGCATGTATCAACATGCATAAATATGCATATTATATACTATATAAATATATGAATGTATTAGATATCTATATATTTCCAATTATATATATGTATGTCTTATCATATATATGTATAAATTGCTAAGAATATCTAATATGCTACGGTAAACATTATGAAAACATTCAAAGCAAATCATTTCATTTCATTCCTTGGTTCAATTTGAAGTCACTTTCTTGGAAAACTTCTGTTCACCTTGAAAACATCACTTCCTCCGATGACCCTATAAAACCGCTGGACGCACATGGTCCCATTAGCTCCAGCAACCCGAGCTGGTTTACGCTTCTGCCCCTTGCACTTGTTGCCGGCTACACTTCCTCTCTCTTTCCTTCTCCCTGATCCAAGACTCAATTGTGCCAGCACACCTCAGTGATCATGCCTCTGATCCCAGTACTTGTTACTGGCCGCTATCTCCATCACTTTTTTCTCCCTAAGATCTTTATCATTTCGCTGACCTCCCGCCCGAACCAATCCTGACCTTTCCTCTACCGTGACCTATCTTTGTACTAATTTTGCCAATTTCACTTAACCGATGTCTAGGCCTCGCTCATACGCACAGCTACACAGCCACACCACCGTGTCTCCACCATGTAATAAAAACGCGTATATACCTCTCACATCCGCGAATAGGATTGCAAGGTTTTTTTTACTATCCGATAGTCACGATAAGTAAATTTCTTTACTTCGGGAAACTCGCTTAGACAAAATACTCCGTCTATCATAGTCTGTCCGTCGAGAGTCTATTAGCGTCAAAGAATAGCCCCCCCCCAAGTTAACGCACATAACTAGGCAGTATTGCTCGCACACTGAACCTGGATTCCAAGTATCATTTTGGAGCGATCCAAGCCATGTGGAAATCCAAGCAGTTCAGACAACTCTGCTCCGACACCGACGCCAGTACTATCAAGTTCCCACCTTTAGCTGTCTCTTCTCATCACTTTACACGAGCGATCAGATTTATGTTATTTTTATATGTACTTCATTTTCATTTGTCATTTATGCCTTAGTAGCCAAAATACATGTATGTGTTCTTTTCCTTTTGGTTTGTCTACGTTCATACTTAGCGCGCATTTTCTTCGTACATCATCCTTTCCTCTTACACGTCTACAGGGCCGCACGCGCGCTACATACCGAACCGCGATGAGGAGACCAAATTCCTCGTATTTCACCAACATTCATCGCACTGTTCATTTCTCAACCATACGGTTTACGACGAAACCACTAATGCCTGATCGGCAGAAATCCAAGTTTCTCCAACTTGACGATTAATATCTGCAAGAAATGTTGTTGTCTATTTTTGGTTCCATTTCAGTTGGCTGTAAGATCATTTTTAAGGCAAGGTGAGCAATATTCAAGAGTAAACAGCAGTAAGGCTCTGACAGAAAGCTAGCTGCTTGGTAACAAGGATATATATTCCCAACACGCAGCAAAAATATCAACATTTGAACTAAAGTAGATACGTTCTTTGTAGTTTCGTCACTGACGTTTTATGAAGAGAAAAATGTTAAACGATTATTGAAGAAGAAAGAACGAAGAAATAAAAAAAAGATTAATAATTTATGCTTGAAATAATGATACCCATGAAATAATGATACATTTTTCTAGTAAAATCCATCTCCATAAATCGCATGCAAAAAATATTTAGATCTTTTCGTCTTGCTGTGGTTTTCTTTATAGCTTTTGTGAAAACACTCACAAACAAGCATTGAAATCTACGAAAAATACCCTGATGCCGTGTATTTATGTGTGTAAGAGATTTTGTTAAAAATAGCTGGAGATTTTTGCATCAATTCCATTGATAACGATTTGATTATTTCCTTTTTATCTGACTATTATAACCATTATAACCATTATAACCAGGTCTTAGTAATATCAGCAGAACTCAAGAAAGGGCTGTGTTGTGTTTTTTGTTGTCGATGAGAGGTTTCCCTTCCCTTTTCACGAGGAAATAAAATAGAATAAATATTTATGATAAAGGTTTATTGATGCTTTTGAATAAAATCACTGTGATGCAGGACAATTTCGATGAAAAGAGATTGAAAGTAAACTGCTGATATAGATGGAAAAAAAAACAAAACTTTTTGTTGATCTACCAACACGTGATTAGCCAATGGAGGTGTCTCTCGACATCGATTTTGTGACTTTATCAGACTATTAAAAATCTACTGAATAAGATCGATTACCATCCAATTTGTTAGGGGTCAAAGCGAAGTATACACAGCTCTTCCACTATTGACAACAACAGCAGCAGCAACAACAACAACAACAACAATACCACTTCTCTAAAACAAAAGGAAAGGTCAACCACTTAATGTACATGGACGATATTAAATTGTTTGCAAAAAACAGGGGAGAGCTTGAGACTCTGTTCAACGAAGTAAGGAAATATAGTGAGGACATAGGAATGGAGTTTGGGATAGAAAAATGCGCAATCATGGTGATGCATAAAGGAAGGCTTTCAATAACTGAGGGAATAGAACTTCCAGACAACAACAAGATTAGGGCATTGACTGCACAAGACCGATACAAGTACCTAGGTGTCCTTGAATGTGACACGATAAAACGGGAAGAGATGAAGGAGAAAATTAAGAGAGAATACCTCAGAAGGATAAGGAAAATATTAGAGACCAAATTAAATAGCAGAAATCTAATAAAAGGAATGAACACCTGGGCTGTGTCAGTAGTTAGGTATACAGGACCATTCCTAGGATGGACAAAGGAAGAGCTCCAATCAATGGATAGGCGAACAAGGAAACTTATGACGATGCATAAAGCATTACACCCTAGGGATGATACAGATAGGCTATACGTTAAGAGAAAAGAAGGTGGCAGGGGGCTCATCAGCATAGAAGATTGTGTCCAGAGAGCTAAAGTAGTCCTAGATAGATATGTGCAAACAAATAGTGAAGAAATCATAAAGAGCGCGAGGGATAGTGCAACAAACAATAAAGTAGAAAACAATGGAACAGTACAGCAAACTAGAAAAGAAAAATGGGAAGGGAAAAAATTGTACGGCGAGTTTAAAAGACAGATAAAAGATATAGCAGACGAGAAATCATGGACATGGTTACGAAAGGGGAACCTTAAGAGAGAAACAGAATCGCTCATCATGGCAGCCCAAAACAAAAGCATAAGGACAAACTACATAAAAGCAAAAATCGACAGAACACAGACAAACAGCAAATGCCGCATGTGCGGTGAAAGAGATGAGACAGTAAACCACATAACTAGTGAATGTAGCCAACTCGCCCAGAAGGAGTATAAGCATAGACACGATAGAGTAGCAGCGATGATACACTGGGAACTAAGTAAACAAATGGGATTCAACCATGGGGAAAAGTGGTACCAGCACAAGCCAGAGGCAGTTTTGGAGAATGACAACCACAAACTACTGTGGGACTTTGACATCCAAACTGACCACCTCATCCAGGCAAGAAGGCCGGACTTAGTAATAGTAGACAAAAAAAGGAAGGCCTGCCAAATAGTAGACGTTGCTGTACCTGCAGACCATAGAGTAAAAAAGAAGGAGGGTGAAAAAAGGGAAAAATACCAGGACCTAGCAAGGGAGTTAAAGAAAATGTGGAACATGAAAACCAGGGTAGTACCGGTCATAGTGGGAGCACTAGGAACTGTCCCCAAAACGCTGAGGGAGAGACTGGAGGAGATCGGGATTAGGAGGAGAATAGAGACCGTACAGACCACAGCACTGCTGGGAACTGCACGTATACTGAGGAAGGTGCTAGAGATATAAGGACTGCAACGAATCGTAGCTCTGTCATGATATGCGAAAGAGAGAGGAGACGTTAGCTGAAGACCTGAGGAGACTTATTGTCACTCAGCCTTCAGCGATAACCACTGGGCAACCGGTGTGAAACTGTAAATCGTAGAATTACTGCGACCTATGAGTACTAGGAGAGGAGGGCTGGAGACTTGAGGAGACTTGCTGTCACTCAAACTCCAGCGGTTACCACCAGGCAACTGGTGTGAGATTCCTAATAATAATAATAATAATAATAATAATAATAATTTCAATAACGATCAACTGAAGATATTACTTGAAAACGATCAATGCTATGTGATAACCAACTTACACAACATATCTAAATCAAGCGTTGATAACCATTCGCGTTAAGTTGTTTATGTTAGCTGCTTTGCTGCGTGGCTTCCACATGAGCGAAAAAAAAAATCAACAAACTACTGGACCGTATTTCCGTATGCGATTTGTTAATCAAAAGTAACCGAAATGTTCCGTTTTTGAAAAAAAGGTGACGAATAATGAAAAATGAATATTTTACAGTAGCGTGGAACGTGAGCAAATGAAAATACCGCTGACAGTACTGAAAGCATTCGAAGTAAGTAATGCTGTAAAACGCAAGTATTTTATATGCTTCGGTAGGCCACTTACGACATTCCTTCAAAAATCTATGAAAAGATCTGCTAGTATTTGAGACTCATAGTTAAATTGGAAATTCTCACATTTCAACAGGAAATTTTCAGCGTATTATGAGGGTTCCCACTCATTCTTTCGGAAGAAGACGCGCCGTTAAGTACAGAATTTGCTTATGCTTAAACGAATCCATGTTCGAAGATACGAAACTAATGGCTTGGGGAAAGGCCTTTTTGCTTTCATTGGATATCAATGTACTATTCTGATTAGAGGAGACTGCTAAAAAATTAAGCATTTAAAATGTAAACAAAAACAACCACGCAGATGGGCCATGCTCACGAAATCAACAAGAACACAACTTCTACCGAAATAACTATTTAACAAGTCCTTGGCTGATAACTAAAAGAAAGAGGTTTTTTTGTTGCTTTATTTCGATATCAGTGACTTCTACGTTTTAAAACTTTTGAATGCTCCAAATCATTTGCTTTGTACTGGCCAAGCTAAACATTGCTTAACCATTTGATATTCACAGCTTTTGCAGAACAAGAGTATAGGTGGTTGAATGAGTGAGAATTGTATTTAGTTCTGAGCTTTTTGGAGGATCAAGAAGTATTTTCAAATTTGGATTCGAAATCTGGCTCTTACTGATACAACCAGATTGTCAGATGTGCTAAAAAGTAATTTGCTGAATATATATACATATATATATATATACATACACATATATATATATATATATATATATATATATATATATATATATATATATATATATATATATATATATATATATATATATATATATATATATAAATACTTGTTAATCTATGTGAAAAAACCACAGATATAATAACATTTTTATGAGATTTTTTACATAAAAGAAACAACTGAAATTGTATCGGTGGTAGGTTTCATTGTTTAAAATGGTGGATAGGAGATATTTATATCGGTAAAATCATTGCCTTTAAATGAATGAGTCCATTGATCATGAGAGTGAAACAGAAAATGAAGTATTTGAAGTATTTATGTTATTGCCGATGTGAAATGAATTGTCACGGGGATTTTTTCATTTTTAATCTTATTCAGAAATATTGCTGTTTTTTAAAAATTATCTCGGGCGGTGGTACGAGAGAGAGAGAGTGAGAAAGTAAGTTTCCAGCATTAAAGCTACATCATAGATTGCAGCCCAATTATTTCTTCAACAACTGAGACATAACCAAAGTTGATATAGATGTTATTGATATAAGAAATATAATACTTTTTTGCTTTAACAGGTAAGAAAATCATTACCTGAAAATCGGCTGAAAATAAGCGGTAAATAGTCGTCAAAAATTAATAATCAAGCTATACAACTAGGCTTCTCAAACATTTTTTTTCATTCACAATAACGAGGATAATGTTTTCACACCCTTCACTCAGTGTTATTAGTCTTTAGTAATAATTTTACTTTAACGGAATATAGAAACAAATCAACTCCAACACACACACACAAAAAAAAAAAGTAGCAAAATATTTATTACGGCGTTTACTGCTTATTTTGGAAAAATACTAAAATGTAATCGGAACAAGATTTGTATTATCAATGAATAATATTGGGCCATTTCCCAATAGGAGTACATATCGATATAGAGATGGAAAAAAAACTTCAGTTACGTAAGTAATCTTAATATTTCTCCCCAAACCCAATAATCTTTACACGACCCCGGAGAAGTCTCAAACCCCTAGTTTGAGAAACACCGTTTCACAATATTTCATCTGATAAATATAAACAGATCCTTGTTCATAAGTTAACTCTCTAACGAGTGGTAGCTGCTGGTGCTCCAGATGTCAGTTAAATTTGTCTTAAAATGTCTTTACTACGGCCAAATGTGCACACAAACACGATTATAGACAACTAAATATATATATATATATATATATATAAGATGTGGAATCTACATCTTATATATTTCCAGCTCTACTCCAAAACAACTTGACTTTCGAAGTATAAAGTTGAATGTATCGAGCACTCTGCGAAATAAATCCATCTCATATCAGACATTGCTTTATATTATGCTATATTGCTAACCTGATCTGTACTATATATATATATATATATATATATATATATATATATATATATATATATATATATATATAACGAGAGTAGACGGTTTCTCAGTTAAGCTTTGTATGGCGAAAGTGAACCACCCTGTGATGACTGAACTCATTACACTAGTAATGGTTTTGTGAGACTCGCTTGTTAATCATTGCTCACTGTTCACCGGAACAACTAAATGCAAAGTGACTTTTGTAACGTCATAATTCTCGAAATACTGTATAGCATCAATCTCCGAAGTGTTGTGCGCATCAAAAATTTGGCATAGGAAGATAGAGCATTCAATACCGAATTTCGAAGAGAGCACTTCGTGATCCATCTATGGGCGAAGATAAGCACTGCAAATTTTCGTAAACATTAATTAATATTTCCTATTTTAACCAGATCTTGTCTGAGCTTGCTGAATCACTATTCATCCAAACCTCATGTGAAACATCCCAATTGACTCCCGGTTGAGTCGAGTTGACTTTTATGCGTGTCCGAACGAATCATTTTATTTTATCTTTTTATTCTGTTAGTGGTCTTCAATTGTGCTAACTCAGAACTACGTTGAAAAGAAATCTGCTGTTGGGATAGCAAAAATCATCATCATCATTATCATCATCATCATCATCATCATCATCATCATTCTTTTAACGTCCGTCGTTGGACATAGACCTTCCCCAGATTTGCCACACTTCCCTATCATGGGCGTCACGGAGCCAGTACTTCCTGAACTTGTCTAGCTCGTCTCTCTATCTAACATTTTGCCGGCCTCGGTTGCGCATGTGGTCTCGGGGGATCCATGTTGTGAGTTGCGATGTCCATCGATTTATAGCAAAAATACTATTTGGCAAATAACGTACGACTGACACCCGCAGAAGGCTGGAGAGTACAGCGGTCGAAACCTTGTGGTGATAGCAATCAAGATGAGGACACTAGTTCAAATTATTTAGTGAATAATGATAATTCTTAATTGCAGAAATTTCGGAACAAAAAGGTAAGAGATGTTTAAGTGAAAAAAAAAATAATCGGAAAACTCACTTGGGTTGTGAAATAAGGCACTGGCTGTATAGAACAAATAATGACCTCTGTGATGATTTTGCCTAATGTCGACCAGGTGCAGGCTAGTTGCCAGTTTGCCAGTCCGTCATCAAGCATACGGATACAGATTCCAGTCCAGTGGTAAAATAATACCGAAGCTACTAGCAATGCAGTAGTGATTGTAATGGCCACTTCCAGTGTGAAAGATACTAGGCTTTTGTGAGAGACCGAGAAGTACAGTTCAATGTTGATAACCATCAGAATAACACCAGTCATCGCAAAGAGAAATTCCAAGTCAACGATCAATCGCCGCTGATGAATTAGATCTTTGCGTTGGCGTAAACGTTTCCTCAGGTTGCCCAGGTTGCCCAGGTTGGGGATTGAACTTTGAGGTAGCAGCGTGGACTCTCTCTCTCCATTGTTACAATTGAGTGGAATTTCTTCCGAATATTTCGACTTTTGTTTACAATCTTGGATCAGAGGCGTCTTTGTGTTTGCCATAATCCGGAAGTACTTCTTTTACCCCAAAATCTGAAAATTTGAAAGAAACAAAGCAATGAATATATATAAGTATATATAAATATATATATATATACATGTATATGTATATAGTTTATAGAAATGATTGCTATAAGATTTGGCTGATATTCACTAAGCTTATCTTACTCTGGCATAGAACAGCAATAGTGGGACAGGAAATGAGTATCGAACTCACTTCATTACCAATGTCCATGTTACAAGTTTGGGTATTTGAAAGGTGACGGAATCGCCAACATCTATCATATGTTTTCCTTATAATTTTGTTTAAAGTTGAGAAAACTATTATAAGAACAACATTTGAAATTAGCATGTTGTCAATTATCTTATAAGAATAAGAGAAATTATCCACATATATGAAACAACCTGTATCCATCACTTTCACCACCATCTGCCATAAATCCACTGCTGGACAAAGCCATTCACATATCCCTCCATGACGTGCGTGATTGCGCTAATCTCTGGTATGTTTTAACTACAAACTTTTTTATCTCGACACCTCCATCTTGTGTGTAACACTTTCCACAGATACTACAGAAGTGACAGAGCAGAGCTTACGAATATCGAAACCCTTTGCAAAACTGCTGATTCATACGTAAATGATCATTTTTATGGGTATTATGCTACTTTATTTAATGTTATTGCACAAATAGGCTTCTGGATAGGGATTTGAATCCTTAGTGCGCAGTCGTAAGAGCTTTGCAAGCTTTTCGTTTGCAACTTCAACTTTTAAGAAAAAGAAAATTTCATCAATCCGAAAAAAGAAAAGTATACAACCAATGCAACCCACCGTTAGTCACCTATGGACTTGAAACATGGAACCCAACCAAAAGATTGGCCTTCAAACTGAGAACCATGCAGTAAGACACAAGAGAGAGTCACTCTAAACATCACATGTAGAGATCACAAGACATCACAGTATATTAGATTCAAACAGGAGTCGGAGATATCATAGAATCAATTAGAAAACTCAAATGGCAATGGGCTGGTCATGTTGCAAGAATGTCACACAACAGTTGAACATCATGACTCACAACGTGGATCCTCAGAGATTATTTGCAAAACTGTGACCAGCAGAAAATGAGATCGCGTGACGAACTAGACAAGTCTAGAAAGTATTGGCTCAGCTAAGCCCACGTTAGAGAGGTCTGGCAAATCTTGGGGAAGGTCTATGTATAACGACAGACGCTAACAGGATGATGATGGTGATAATGATGATGATAGTGATGATGATTATACCTTGAGTCTATGAAACGTATTTTTGTGAAATGTCTCTCATCTATCAAATTATTTCTCGTCTGTGAACAGGGATAAATTCAACTTTGGGAATACTAGCTTATCATCATCGTTATCATCATTATTGTCGTTGTTCTTTACTTCGCTTGTGTGTACGTACATGCGTTCTCCTTTATCAGGCTACATAAAGACTCGGACCCCTTTCAGCTCCAGAAAGCAGACAAGGTGATACCAGCTCACCCAAACTCTTCACAGTTTGCCTCGAGATGACCTTCAGAAGTTAAGACTATGAGAGTAATGGGATTAGAATGGACGGCGAGTATCTGAGCAACCTCAGATTTGCAGACGACATTTCCCCTTTTCGCAGAGAACCTGCATGACCTCCAACTAATGATAGACGAACTAAATGAAGAGAGCAAGAAAGTCAGCCTACACATGAACTTCAGCAAGACGAAGATCATGTGCAACAACCACATCGGAGAAAAAAACACTGAGATCAAAATCGAAGACTCATAACTGGAGAAAGTAGATCACTACATCTACTAGGACTACGAATCTCCATGAGACCCTCAAAAGAAGAAGAAATCTAGCGAAGAATCACACTAGGATGGCAAGCCTTTGGTAGAGCAAGCTCAACCTTCAAAAATAAGAAGATCCCACTAATCCTAAAAAGAAGGGTGTAAAAGCAATGCATGAGATCCTTATGTTTTGGAGCTAAAAATCGTTGTTGGTTCAAAATAGTCGAATGGGTCCCCATACATGTCTATATTATACATTCTGTAGGCAACACTATGCAACCTTCTGGAAAATCCATTTTTTTGTCCCTGGGTAAAAAGTGTTAGTTTCTATTTGATTATTTCTAAAATGTATTGAAAATAACCGAAAAGGTTGATGATGGTGATGATTCCCTTCAAACTTTGTTTTGGTGATCAGAACATTGATTTTTTATTATGCAGTTATTTTGAAAGTTACAAACACCTTATCTAGAGCAGTGGCAAACTGTTTCATAAGATCTAATTTTATGTGCAGTAGAGTCAACCAGTGTCTAAAACGAGACGTCGCTCATCCTCATTATCGTATTCGGGCGGCTGTAGCCAGTCCCATTTTTTGGTAATGTGCCAAGATGTCCCTGCTATCCCAAAGGCAAAAAATAGCTAGGAAACTGTAAAACCAATATTGAGACACATCAGAAAAGCTACCATTATGAAGTCTCCGATGACTAACCCCAGCCACCATAGAACCATTCTCATAATACTTCCAGATGCCTAGCAAGGTATTGACCCGGTTGTATTGCAGGTTAAATGAGGAAAACAGAATTTGTCCTGATCTCCGATAGGTATGGTGGAATATGCCCCAGCGGTCTCGATCATCTTAGCAGATGCTGCCATGGAATTGTCCGAGGCAAAGCCGCTGTCTTCGTCGTACCACGGGTAAAGAAGATCCAAGAGTGTGATTAATTCCTTAAAAAATCTCATTATGAACGAGAATTCAACTTCAGACAGCTTTTCCACATCGGTCCGGTGCATCAAAGGCAATCACAAGACTAAAAACAACGGTAAAATGGGCTGCATACTTCTCTACATCATAATAAATTCAATGAGAACAAAGGGACGTGTTTGTAGGAGCAAGGCAAGCACTTCCCCCAGGATATACTGAAATTTGATCGCTGGTACAAAGAAAAATATACTGAGAACGAGACGGAGGATAATGTTTGGTGTCTAATTCGTGTAGGTGAATTAGAGTATGACCGTAAATCTTGAAAACGAAACAACACTCATTTTTGTTTAGCATTAGTGTATATGAATGCAAATTTTGATTCATATGTTTTTAGTTTTCTGATAGATGACTTTTTAAATGTGAATAAAAACATGCAAATTTGAAGATATCACTCCTCTGTTCCGAAAAGTAAAGTGAGTTACAGCCAATTAGAAAATAAGACTTGATACCCTGGACTTAAAAAGGCAGGATATACAAAATCACTTGAGCGAAACTATTGCAATGCTTACACAATACCCTCAATTTCAGCCCCAAAGTGGGAAAAAAATCTCCCCCTCGATTTTGACCCCCTAGAAATAAAAAAAAAAATTCCACTTTATTTTGACCCCTAAGAATGGAAACGAACGTTCCCACTCGATTTTGACCCTTAAAAACGAAAATTACTTTTCGATTGTGATTACCAAAAGTGAAAAAACTCTTCCCTCCATTCCAGCCCTCAAAAGTGAAAACCTTTTTTTACCCCTAAAAATGAAAATGAAAAATTTCTCCTTTTGACCTAAAAAAAGAAAAGAAATTGACCTGTGAAAATGGAATGTAAATTCCCCTCGATTTTAACCCTTAAATATGACTTTGAAACATAAAAGTAAAAAAAAAAAATGAATGTTCCCCTTAAATTTTGACCCCATAATTGAAAGAAAAAAAAAAGATTTTTCACCCCTAAAATTAAAAGAATGAAAGTTTCTCATGAATTTTGACCCCGAAAAATGAAACATGAAAAATAAACTTTCCCTCGATATAATTAACGAAACCTCTGACTCCAAATTTTGAATTCTGAAGAATGCGCCTCAACCATACTTGATATTTTATAAAGTTCCTAATTTAGTTTGAAAAAAGTGGTATGTTACCCGAAAAGAAAATCATATATATATATATATATATATATATATATATATATATATATATATATATATATATATAATTATGTTATTATTAAGTGAGAGATCATTCTAGCATGATTTATCTTGTAAATTGATACCCCTGCCCCCGAATAGAACCCCATTAAAACATTTTGGTGCCGATTTTCAGAAACATATTCTCTAGAAACACTTTCCGGGGATCATCACAGGACATTTCATGGATTTATGATGTCACTGTTCGCGCCCGGGTGAACGCCAAGATTTCAAAAGCTTAGTTTCTAGGCCAAGTCTCCTTACTTGAAATATTGGTGTAACAATCATTTTCGCCCAATTTCCTCTTGTCCCGTAGTAAGATAAGCCTAATAGATATCATGAATAAAAGAGATGCACACACACGCATACATATATAATCATTATCAGCCTTTTAAACGTCTGTTGTTGGACATAGACCTTCCCCAGGATTCGCCACATTTCTCTATCGTAAGCGCTGCATAGCCAATACTTTCTGAACTTATCTAGTTCGTCTTTTCATTTTGTATTCTGCTGGCCTCGGTCGCACATGTGATCTCTGAGGATCCATGTTGTGAGCCATGATGACCATCAGTTGTTTGCCATCCTTTTAACATGACTAGCCCATCGCCATTCGAGTTTTATATGATTTCTGGGACTCCTGATTTCTCCCTGACATATTGAGCTGCCTTGTGATCTCTCCACGTGAGGTTGAGCATAATTATTTCATGTGAACGTTGCATGGTCGTCAGTTTGCAGGTCAATCTCTTGGCTAGGTTCCAAGCTTTAGGATGCATTGGTTGTTTACCTTTAAAAAAAAAAAGATTAATGGGATCCTCCTGCTTTTGAAAGTTGAGCTTGCTCTACCAAAGGCACACAAATATATGTGTGTGTATGGGTATGTGTGTGTGTGTGCCCACGTGCTCACGTGCATGTAGTACGGATTTTTGCCGAAACCCTTTTTTTTCAGCAGTATCCCTTAGTATTCAAGTTGCAGGCAACGGACTACATCAAAAGAGAGGATGGAACGGCGTGTTAGCTTCTTATACAAACGCTGCATGACCAGTTAAAGTTTTTTGTAAACGTCTTGATTCATTTGTTTCTCCGTCTGTATGCTGTTCTCTACACTTGACCGATTTCACAATGAAAACGTAATCTTATATTTTGTTTATTATCTTGTTTATTCATGATAGCCTGTTCCTCAGGAACGGCTTGTAAACAAAGTAAACTCTATACATATAGATCCAGCGGTTCAAAATCCAACAACCTAGATTTTTCAATAAGACGAAGACTGGTTTTTTTTTAAGTCTAAAAATAAAATGTCGATATTCAATACTTCAGATCCAGTTTCGAACCTTACAATCGACCGTAAAAGTGGGAGAGAACAGGAAATATATAATGCATCTTGATTTGGATAGAAAACAAGACAAAACAGTTTTTATATGAACTTAGATGCAGGAGTAAAGGAACTGACTTACTGGCCCTACCCAAAAGCACTATACCACCAGGCTTGGATGTAATACACCAAGTCTAATCTCAAAATAATTGAAAAAATCACTGTCTGCCCGTCTGCCTGTGTGGGTATGTATATGTGTGAGTGTGTGTGTATGCACTGAGATTACTGAGATTACTCGACAATTGGCCATTGTACGAAGTTGTTAGTCGCCGTATATATAAATCAGCAGACAAGGCAGTGCAGTGTCGAGTTTGAACTTTTTTGGATCTGTGGTTCCTGAGAACCCCCCCACGGATCATATATCTTTTATCAAAAGTTACAGATCTAATTTCAGGTGTAAATTATCTAAATTGGCAATAGATCTACACTTAGATATGAAATATCTTAATTGACAACAATAAGACAAGAAATAATTCAACGCTGTACGACGGACGGAGAATAATTTTACATGACAATTATGACAGGCTGCTCTACACACAATGAAGTTTGGGCCCATCAAAACATGCACCTTTCAAACGGGCACGGGTATAGTGATATTAATTCAGGGAAAGTAGCAGGAGCAGGTAGAAGCTACTAGTCACGCACGACATTCAGATAATCTTGAAATTAGTATTTATCTTATTTGCTTACATGACTGACTTCATAGTATATTGCCTTGAATCAGAGCACGCTAAATCTCTTTAAAATCTAAGGAATTTCTCTCTCTATCTACAAGATCAATGCGAATCATCTATGCATACATTCGAAGAATCTCAACGAAAAGATGTTTACATCCCCATATATATATATATTTACATATATATATTAAAGAAAATATCTGATGTATTTGATTATTTAGTTAATAAAAAAGCAGTTAATTCAATTAATTATTAAATTCATTTATTACACCAGTAACTTGACTGAAGAGTACACTGTGTGGGGCTTCTAAACTTTATGAGAAGTAGTCTGTCTGCTGTGAGAGATAACTTAAAACTAACCGATTATGCTTTCTCTTTGTAGATTATTATTCTATGAGGCCTAAGTTTATATTTTAGGATGGAATTAAAAATCTCGCCTTTTAGCATACCACAAAATGACATCCAAGATAGCCACCAGTATAGGTGATGCCCATATTCCAGTCTTTAATTACATAAGGGGAATAATAGACACATCAATTTATAGGTTTTAAGTGAAGAATTCAATTTTTTACATTAGTTAGGTGTATGCGTATGTTAACACAGAAACAAAATGGCCACTGGTAATAAAACTAGAGGAATGTAAGCAGCAAATGGTGTTGATGCTTGCCAGCTTATCTGGAAGAGGTTAGCATTGAGTTATTATAATGATTTGATACATACCAATGGACAGAAAAATTTGTGACTGCAATAAATGGAAGCTCATGTAAGATATGGTTTTGAAAAGTTATACCTCCAATGAATTTATTGTTTATGCCTCTGCCTACGCCTGCAGTGATGATGAATTAATTTTGATTGTTGAGTGTCTACATAATATATATGTGCTTGTTAGGGGAAATCATGTAGAGACTCAATTTTTTGCCAATATCATCATCTGATGAAATGCACGAATTGAATATTTATTTTTTTCCGGCATGTTGGTGTTGGAGTGTCAGCATGTTATGAATGTACTTGTTGGTGTCCTATCGTAGTTGTATGTTTTAAAAATCCTTTATTAGACGAATTTACTTACAATTTGTTTACTTCTGTTCATATAAAATTTTGCACAATCAAGTTTACATGAAGGTTTTAGTGTCAAAATATTGTTTCGTAATTTGAATTTAGATCTACTGACAACTTTGAAATCATGGAAAACTCTGAATTTTTCAGGTGATATACATTTTGTGTTGTAAATATCAAACAAAAACAAGGTACATTATTAGCTCACTGATCACCATATAGATTGAAAGAAACAATCATGAAGCGTTCTAGGGCAGAAATTTGAATTTGTCATCAACAAACATCCCTATTTACATTTGATACTTGTTAGTCTGGTCCTAATAGTGAGATTTATATGATATGCACTATAAGTGGTGGCCATTTCGGACATCTTGAATTTCTGAAATGTCCAAGAGCAGGAGTTTCACATCGACCCTGCAATGCAAGCTTTGCCCCTTAGAACAATATACCACAGAAAAAAAAACAAATAAAACACACACACACACACACACACACACACACTTTATCAGACACTTTTAGGTTTGGCCAAAATTCTCAAGTCAGACGGACGAAAGTCTTTCTATTATTTCGAATCTATTAGTGTAGTTGATTTTACCTTAGTATTTGGGTATTATCTACAAGTATCAACGAATGGGAGTATCATCGTTTGATGGTTCGACGACAATACTCCCATTCGCAAAATATTTGTAGATAATACCCAAATACTGTATAAAACCGACTGTCATTGAATGAAGCATTTATCAAAAATTGCCAACAAAGCATATATATATATATATATATATATATATATATATATATATATATATATGTATTAGCTGGGGTACTTTGCGTCGTCCAGAGAAAAAAAAAATCTTCAAATATAACAACGCAGGAAAGCAAATAATATTCTTTTGAGATTTCATAAAACGAAAAAAAAAGTTAAATGCTACTGAATACTCTTCGTCTTCTTTTTCACTTACAACCTCACCAAACCCTCTGCATAAACGCACACACAGATGACTTATGATTTGAGCCACAGATAAATAGTATTTGTTGCTCGAATTACGTATATGCACTGGATCAGATGTTTTTGTCCATTGAATGGCCTAAATGTTGATGTTATGCAATACTACCTCTATACTTCTTGATACTTGTCACTGGTTGTGTTACTATGACCGTAACAACCGAACCAACTTGTAATACCACGGTTGTTAAATATCTGCATTCCTACAAGTTGCTTTGATGACTATTATGGAAATAAAAGTAGTAGGCACAACAATAACAACAAAACAACAACAATTACAACAGCAGTAGTAGTAACAACAGCAACAACAAAAATATGAGCAACGAGAACAATAATAAAAACAGACGAGAAGAGACCCGGGACCATATCATAAGATACTGCAGTTATCTGACAAAATATACACACACACACACACACACACATATATATATATACATATATATATATATATATATATATATATATATATATGTATTTATATACATACATACATATATATATATATATATATATATATATATATATATATATATATATATATATATATATATATAAAAGTAGGTACAATAGAGTAGAAGCAGTGATACACTGAGAATTGTACAGGGTGTCCATTAAAAAATGGGACACATTTCAAAATGAAATAGCTGATGAAGTTTTATTTACAGTTAAAGTTAAATACACCATTAAAGAGGAAATTTCATTTTTTTCAAATTCCCTTTTTTGAAGATTATGTCTTTTAGGTGTCTTCGACCATCCACAATCCTGTGATCTGGTGAACATTCTCCTAAAAGAAAACTGGTTAAACTGCGATATTTTCTTCAGAAGTTTTCCGCATAACATCCCGGAGTGCTCTTGAATTGTCTCTATAGACTTTATTTTTCAGGTATCATCACAAAAAAAAACAAACAGTTTAGAGGAGAGGGATCAAGGAGGAAACTCCAGATTTCCGGAAGCAACTTTCTCGGAAAGTGACGTCTAAAATCATCCATGCTATTCATTGTTGTGTGGGATGTTGCCCTAACTTTTTCGAACCAACAATTATCATCTAGTGCCACTTCGGTGATTTCTGGAATTTTAAAAATTATGCAACGTCTCGCACCGTTTTGAATTTAGGAACTGCCATTCTACACCGAATACTTACATGTTCGGACTGAAGGGAAGATTGATCAAACACCCTAGCATTTCCAGGGGGGTGGGGGGTTCGGATTCTACAACTTTTAGTTAGCGAAATTTTTAGTTAAATCTGATGAGCCTCATCTCATGTTATACATTCGTCAGTGAGTTCCATGCAGTCGTTGCGAATGGAGAGTTCTTGAGTATCAGCCAGCTAAAAAAATGGGCACAAAAAGGTTCCATTTTAGCATAAAATTTGCATTGCAAATCGATCACCTATACAGATATTGTTGGCAATTTTCAAAAACTAATTTGCTGAAAACATTGGGGGTCACATTAGCACACACACAAAAAAAATCGGGGAATTATGTTCTGTGGTGTTTGTGGCAGGGTGCCACTTTCATAAATACAGATGGACAGATTTTTGGTGAAATACAATAGGATTATCAATTAATACTATCTAATCTCCTCTTTCGAATGGTGCATTTAATTTTCACCTATGAATAAAACTTCATTAGTCTTTTCACTTTAAATTGTGTCCCATATTTGATAGGAACCATGCACAAACGGCCCTTTAGTGACAATACAAACTTCCTGTCAATTTCTTTTTTGTTCTAAAGAAACTAGTTTTCGATCCAGCAGACGAGCCAACTTTCATTCAACAAACTGTATATATCCACATGAACCGGAAATTCTGACCCCGACATGATTTATTGAAAAACTTCTAAAAAGAGATTATTTTGCAAAAAGTAAAATAAAACTATTTTTTTCACTATGAATATAATTTAGATAGAAATATAGATATCTGATAGAAATATCCAGAATGAATTACAACAGTGAAGAAAAACTTTTAAACATCAAGTATACATAATCAGCTCCATTGGTGCGGCCTGTGCTTGATGCGTGACGTATACATACATAGTTAGCCAGCCAGCCAGCCAGCTAGAATCACTTAAAAATCAATCATAAACTAAGTTGACAATTTTGGTTGACAGTTATTAAAAAAAGTATAGTTTCGAGCATCATGCAATGAGTTATAATATAAATATCTGTGTCTGGAACCATAAGATGTTTCTTGGATTCGTATTAGTGGTAAAATACATATGTCATGTATTTATTGTACAAATACTAATGCAGATATATTTGTCTTCATGTATTCATTGTACAACTACCAATGTAGATACATGTATCTCCCATGAAAGAACACGGATCTATGTATTTGTTTGCAGTCCTATTGGTTGAAAGTCTTTTCCCTTCAAATGTTATTTCTGCTTTCTTCTAATATAAAAGAAAATACATCCGGGAGAAATAGAAGGAAGGCTGATTTATTCAAACAACAAAAAATATCTAATTACAAATTAGAAGGAAGTAGATGATGTATTGATTTACATGCATGGTAAATATAAAAAGAATACTCTGGCCATGCTGCATATTACGAGCAAATAGTAAAAGGAAGAAAATATCAAAATACGAATTGCAAGCCAATATTATTTATCAACAAAAGGATTTGTGAACATAGTCACTGAAAACATATTCAATAAGAAAGGAAATGGATGAGCGTCTATAGCAAATTTCAAAGCAATATTACCATAATTTTTCAAGAAAAAGTGGTAAAAACAACGAACACATACAAAACAAGTTTAAAAGCTATACAAATATATATGCTTACAGGAAATATATAAAGCATTTATACTTGATTCAAAAGGGTGCAGTATGACTCGCAATTATTGTGCAAGAAAGCATTTAGCATTATACAAAAGAGTTTATGAAGTTTCCAATAAAAAGGACATAAAGTATTAAACTCAGGAATTGGCAGAATAAACGTCTAAAGTTTTTTAAGGGGCAACGTCATTGGATCTTGAAGAGGGAACGAGCCACAAAAAACTTGATCCTTGTTACACAGGGGACTTCAATCAGCTATCCGGAGCCGGCAAACTATCTTTGCTTAGTTCATTCTTATATTTAAAACGCGAACGTAGTTAAAAGTATTTTCTTGTTCACAAAGTTATTGCAATTGGGTGTGAATTTTGTGTTTTCTTCTAGTTTTAGCTTAATTCGTATGACCTTATGGAAAAACTCGTCTCTAGCACTAAATTGGTGAGAAAACATCTCTGTATTTGATCTAAAATGATGTAAGTCTAATTTTCAACACATTCTGAAAAGTTTTAAAAATATCATTACACAACGAGATGAAAGTTATGCAAAAGTTAATTTGAGTCACTACAATTTTTTTGTAATTGGCATGGTTCAGTCCACTTTATATTGAGACGTTTCTTTACAAATGGACTGATTGGACAATTTTTGATAAATTGGAAAGTTAGACGTATTTCACAACCGCCCAACGAACTAACAACAGTATGCCTTTGTGAGCCTTCTTGCGTGTCGAAATAAGTTAAAACACTTGGAAGAAATGAGCGGATGGAGAATAATCAAAACTGTAATCAAAATACAAATACATATTTTGATATTGGAATACTGATTTAGAGTAGAGGTTAGCTTTAAGATTTCATAAACCATCAATTGTAAATTCGATTCATTTGGATGATAATGAGTTTGTGAGATACTGTGATTATCGTACGTATTTACCTCAACTTTCTCAACCAAGCGCGGAGCCACACCAATTTCAGTTGTGAGGATCATGTGAATAAAAAGAGTGACGAAGACACGGTGATTTGATGAGTTGAGGCTTCTTGTTTGGAGATCAAGAAGAGATGTAAAGATTGCAATTTGCAGAGTCGGGAAAAGGACGCTGATTTTCGAGCAGTCAAATAGAAATCTATGTCCAAATTTGTCTTTGCATTAGGTCATGAAGAAACGTCAATCACCAGGGGTGCACATCGGTTGCGAGTTGATGGAATAGAAGTAAAACCACAGCTACAAAACATGAGATCTAGCGCAAAATCGTTAAGTCATTCAGTACTTTTTCAGATTGTGCTGCACTGGTCATCTAATAGTGGATGCTGGAGGACGAATGGCATTTCGTAAGATTTTTCAGTTTTTGACTCTGACAATAACAGCTTGCCTTAAAGACAAACACTCCTCCACTTTTTCTACTGAAGCAAACTGTTCACTGGATACGGGTTTTTCGTTATGCGTACATTACCATTTCGTATGCGTTATTTTGTGTGGGCGTGAAAGAATGACACTGCAAGCTTTTGGTAACACCTGGTACCACAAAACAATACGTAGACTGAGTTTGTTTGCAGAAGTTCGTATTGAATGAGTTAATCCTTCCTTGAAATCGACATCGATAGCGTGTTGAGACCAGGATGACATTCATTCCAGAACTGGTTCATGGGTGTAAATCTTTATTCATTATCCAAGAAGCCTATCACGATGATAGAAGAACATGATAAAAAGATTAGGGACTGGTGGCAGAACATAAACAACGTTCTTAGGCCATGATCCCAGCCTTAGATTGAGGCAAAACAGCAGCTGTGTAAAGCTTCGTGGTTACCTGCATTCTTTGATGAAGGTGGAGGTCAGCAAGTTTTGTTGGCAGTGGTGGTAGCGTTGGCGCTTAGAGACAGAAGGCAAACAGAATATGATACGGGGCCGACTAAAAAAATCAGTAAACAACTATTATTCAAAGTTTGAAGAATCACTTCTTTCAAAAATAACAATGGTCAGTAGAATCTCTTCTTGAATAACACGCGATTTCATCGGTTTAAAATCACTTTCGCCGATCACGAATTGCGAGTGGCACAATCTTGATAGGATCTCAAAATCTTTAATCCAGTCAAAATTATTCAGAAGGCGTGCATCAAATCATACTACATAATATACGTCCAATCAACTGGGTAAATGGCCTGGGTATAGCGCCTGCCTTCGATAACCACGAATCGAAAAACTTCAGTAATTCACAGCATTATGTAAATTCCGGTGTTTTAATTCGTTAATTGGATCTAGTTCTAATGTATGACAGAGTAGCAGATAAAATTGACTTGTACGTATGGAAGAAGTTGGTGACCAAACAGCATTTTGTAAACTTTGGTTGCTCCAACTGAGTGCCATACTGCTCACTTTACTTAAAAACTGCATATACTTATTCATTAAGCGCCCTGCCGTGGGATAATGGTTAGCAAGCTAGACAGATAGACCACTTCTGCTGAGTAGTGAGTTTTTGTGTCGCTGATCTCTTCATATTTGTGGCCTTGTACCCAAACTAAACTAAGCTTACCGAATAACCGTAAATATGTATAATTATAGGAGTGGTCTGTTTGGTCCCCAACATAAATGTACATTTCTTGCAGTTCGATATCCGAGCCAAGGTCAAAACCAGGATTTTGAATAAAGATTTTCAAATGACCAGATTGATCCTACCTATCTACAAGATCGGCACAGTCTTCCGACTTCCATTTCAATCACAATCTGATCTTGCGCCAGACCATACCACGCTTAGTAGTTATATATCTATAACCCATTCCTCACGACCAGAGCTGAACATTACACACACACACGCACACACACATATATATATATGTTTGTTGTGTGGATGTGACCTGATCTGACCGAATATTCATGTAAAGGTTTACATCTTGAAATTTTCATCATCACGTGAGCTTGTTTCGATGCATTTCGATGGTCGTCAGCCACCCTTTTCAGAGAAAGTTGCAGCGCATCGAAATGCATCGAAACATATCCACCTGATGATAAAATATTTTAAGATGTAACAACTACTTTTTCTCTGAAAATTTCCTCTTCACCTTTTGTCATTTTCCTCATTTTCATTATATATATATATATATATATATATATATATATATGTAAAAAAGCCATATATGCAAATTAGTATATTTGTATCATTGTTTATTGTGTTCCAGTTCTGTTATCACCTAAAACTTATAATGGATTAGTCTACATGAAATTAATTAACAGCACTATAAACGAATAGAAGAGAGTTGTAACAAAATATGACAGTATTTTGTCATAACAACGAAGATTATGTTAATATTTCAAGGTATCAAAGGAGTGATTTAGTTAGTGAGCGAGTAAAAAAAGTAATTCGACGAATGAGTGAGTGGGTAACTCAATCTCTCTCTCCTAAATGTTGCTAATTTTACGACCGCCAGAAAAAAAAGAACGCTAATTGCTATATAGTTGGTGATTTTTACGGCCCAAATCTCACGAACATGACCTAAAACATCATGAAACAGTTGACACCCACCAAAAGAAAAGAAATATTGAATATACTTCTCTGTCTTAATACTTCATGCTCGATCACCGTTTGAAACAGCTTTAGCTGAGTTGAGACTTGACAAAAACTTTAGATTAGAATGTTTGAATTAATGAAAATGAACTGCCCAATAAAATAGGTTTATGCTCCTTGCATAGATAAACCCCCTTTTTTACGGGTGTACGCTAGTATGTACACACACACACACACACATATATATATGTGTATATGTTATTGTGTCATCCACAGACAGCTGTTTTGTTGTATTACAACTCTTCAGTGTGGCTATCCATTATCCCATCCAGTACCACGAGGTAGGATTGAAACCTTCGCTTCAGACCCGGAGGCCGATATCCCAGCTCTGCTCCACGGAATTGGACGGTCAGTAAGGTTATATTTAAGCAATATATTTATTTAGCATATATTCCTCATCCACCAGAGTGCTCTTTTCCTATGGAAGAGCATTGCATAAGCTTACAATTAACGAGTTACCTCACTTATATATATATATATATATATATATATATATATATATATATATATATACACACACACACACACACACATATATATATATATATATACTCATTTGTTGACTTATGCCCTTCGGGTGCTTGTCACTTCTCGGTCTGTTTCACATGTTTCAAACGGGCCAAGTAGATAGTAATGTGATATTTGAAACCATAGCCAGTGTAAGGAACTATCAAACTTTAACTAATACTTGTGAAATTGATCATTAGCTGAAAAAATAATCTAAACAGGGGTAGATTTTAAACTTTAAAGAGACAGATGTTTTGTTAAAATGTTATAAAAATCTAAAGAAAACATCAAACTTAGTTTTTCGTTGTTCTATCGCGTTTAATGCATCAGTAAGTTTTGAGAAAGAAATATGACTGATTCAAATAATTACAGTTTTTGCCTGAAAATTGAAAAATACAAGTTATTTCCCACATTCAAACTGCAAGATGGTAGTCTATTGGATACGACGTTTGCCTTCCTATCTCCAGATCAGACGTTTAAATCACAAAAGGCATCCCTTAATATAACTGATAGCTTTAGCGTGACTGCTAATAAATGAGAGAAATACATATACACTCATATCCTGATACACTTATATATATTTATATATATATATATATATATATATATATATGTATGTATATATATATATATATGTATGCATATATATATATATATGTATGTATATATATATGTATGTATATATATATGTATATATATATATATATATATATATATATATATATATATATATATATATATATATATATATATTCCAGTATATAATTTTTAATATCAAAAATACTACTTTCTTTAAAAATGATTTTGATAAACGAAGTAGAGCAGTTGAATTTAATTGTTTGATTAAATTCTAATGAGAAGTGCTCAATATATCTAAGTTTTTAGTACACACATACACATGTCAGAATTACCATACTAAGATGATTTCGACAGTAGCTTTCACTTATTATGTACATAAGTTATTGTTAATGGCATGTCTGATTCATGGAGAATAACTTGTTGAAAATAAGCTACAAGCAAGACTCAGACTCGCATCCCTCTTGCCTTGCATGGAACATGTATCTCTTCGACAACTGTTCTACTCTATGAGCTACTAGAGTATTACAGTTGGAAGAAGATTATATCTAACCATTTGATTTCATTAATTTCACTTTATTTTCTCTCAATTGTTCGCCGCCATATTAAACGTTATTGATACAACACTTGCAATATCAACAGTATTATTATTATTATTATTATTATTATTATTATTATTATTATTATTAGTAGTAGTAGTAGTAGTAGTAGTAGTAGTAGTGTCTTGATGAAGCATTTCACAGCATTTTTTACCAAAACGACCAAATAATGAGTTCAATAGTCTAAAAAAAACAGGGAATACGCAGCTTGAGCTACGTTATCATAGTCAGTATGCTTTAGTAGTTATCGATACGTCTCAACCGATCCATACTACAGTCTCCTTCAGGTGAGCAATACGTAAAGAAAGAGAGTTGTGCCACTTTTTTATAATAGGTAATGTGAATACGCATTTAGATAAACACTTTGGGGCCACAGCCATAAATTTCCTCTGGTATTCAGTTCACGTGAATCAAAAAGTAAACTACACAGTTATATCCCCCGAAAGCACATGTTTGTAGCGACTCAATTCGACTTATGATTCAAATTATATTCAATACATTTCCATTACATGTTGAACAACGGAACTTACAGTCTTTAAACCAAAGGCAGAGACGTTTTCTCACCAAGTGATATCCAGATAGATTCTTAAATAAGCTCATACTAGTCGAACTATTTTTCTTTATTGAATTGCTTCTTGTATTTAACCCCCTTCGAAGCTATTCTCTTTTTCAACTTGCACATCTCAATCATTCAATCTTTCTGTATGTTTCATTTTACTATCTATATACAATATGCCTTATCAAATTAGTGCTATATCTAACGTGCACACATATTCTAATATTTACTACTTACTTGTAATGAATTATTCATATCCTTACTTGAATATTGATTCATTCTGATCCAAAATCAAGCACAATTCAAATGATTCTTAATAACAGCATTACTTGACATTTTTTTTGTAAATATGGATTTTTATCAATTCAGTCAGACGGTACTGGAAAGCTTCCTTCTAATTTTCTCATGACAGCACCATAAAATAAAAAACGAAACAAAAACTCTCTGCATAATACAAGAGTTTTGACTGGGCAATCGGCTCTGAAGATATGTTGGTATTATCAAAATTGAGTTCCAAAATAGCTGCCCAGTTACAAAAAAAAAAAAGAGTTAACTGTAACCACAAGCGGAAAATAAATGCTAAAGAAGCCCCTTCAATGCAAAATGGCGGCCAGGTTCCTTACCGAAAAGCAACTGTCAGATCTGAATTCAAAGTGTAAGAAACCTTACAGTGAATGTACTGTTTTTAAATGTCATGATACCAATGCACTTTAAAAACTGTATATATTAGATACTTAGTTTGACAGTTTGCAGTTCTTATCTATTCTCATAAGTGTTATAGTTGATGGAGATCATTATTAACTTGAATGAAAGTAATTCGCTCTTGAAACAATACAAACGCCTTTCTCCCGACAATCCTTTAAAATTCATCATCCTTGCAAAGCACAAATAATACAAAACAAAAAATAAGAAAAGCATGTATTGATCTATGGCAGAGTATTGAAGAACACCGATAGGATCAATTGGAATAGTGTCAACCCTGGATGCCAGCTGTAATTGCACTTTTATGCTCATGGGATGGGGCACATCCAATTTATCATAACACTTTTTGAAATCTCAGTCCTACTTTTGGGGTTCCATGATTTAACACTGGAGACAAAAATAAAGGCGATCCCGCCGAAATGTTGACTATGATTCAATGCAATGCAGACGACACGCCATCATAAGCAGAAAAGCATCAAATCAATTGAATCGTTACAGATTTGATTTGATTTGGAGAATTTCATTATTAAGAAGAAATAGAGCTAATTATCTTTGCAGGGTTTTCATTAACAGGGTATTAGTAACACTCATTAATTTTTTTACTAGGATTTCTTTCATCTTGGATCCAGTTGCTTTTTTTTTTTGCAAAGGACTGAGATAGATAGAAATGATGGAAAGACAGCTGAAATTAACACGAAAAATAATCGAAGCTGAATTAATTTGAAAGGATTATCCCAGCTATTCCCTCGGAAGTTGATTTCATAGGATTCATTTCAACAAAATAACCCAATAATGATAAGAGAAAGTGATCTAGACCATATCCGAACATCTATTTACGGGCAGTCATAAAACTTGCAATGTCCAAATTATATAACTATGAAATTTGAGCTTAGACCAAGAAAATTAATAAGTATAATGAATGACTAATTCATCTCAGCAACCAGTTTCACATTTGAAAAAACATGTTATGAAATTTGTGGAGATAATTCAGAAGTGATACAAAGACTATTACAAAAAGGAAAGATTTCCATAACTCATCTTACCTTTCATTTCTCAGAATCGTGCTGGTATTTCTATTTCTATTTAAAAACAAAACAAAACAACGATCTCTAACGGGCCCGAATACAACTCACGCAACAGCGTCAAATTCATTCATAAAAAATCATATTTACCTTCTCTCTTTAAATAATACGTCTTGCGTTTTATTCCTTCCTTCCTTCCTTCCTTTCTTTTTTCGATTTGTCGTGTCTTCCTTTTTTCAAAACAACCAATCATTCATTTCTTTAATTTTCGCTGTCATTTCAGATTTAAAAAAGAAATCTCGACAAAGGGCCAATCCAAGATAAGAATATTGTTAAAATGTAAAAACAATTTCATCAAACTGCCTTTTTTTTTTCACCTTTTCTAAATTTGTTCCGTAACTGGTTTCAAGCTAGTATCATATCTATGAATATATTCAAGCTTTGTGTCGTGTGGTTTGCTGTATACATGTCGAGGTTCTCATGTGCCTCTCAAGACAAATGTTAGGGAATAACAGCGAAGAAAACAAAAAACAAAAAACAATGGTCACAACACGTTACCAAAATGGTCAGGGCCCCTTCGAATTGCGATGTAAATAGTGTTCGGTGTTCCAAATGGGGACCATTGATTGATTTGGCTTCGCACATATTGATGAGTCATTCAATGGACAGAAATACTTTCCAGTTAGCGATTATCGTTTTCTTTGCATGGGAAAACGATAGATGAAACAACACGGGTCAAGAAACTGCGTGTGGGTGTCGACGTGTGTTAGAATACTGTGAGTGTATGTGTACTATTAGTAAGTAGGTAGGTAGGTTGGTAGGTCTGAAGGTGGTCTCATGGATAAATAAATCGAAAAGGTGCTAAATAAACGATAAATGTATTGTTGTAATCACCCACGATTCATCATGGATATGTGTGCGCGCGCAGGTGTATAGGCAGAAATATACCTTTACAGATATCTATATATCAAATTATCTATCAACTTATCAATATGCTTCACCTTACGATATATCCAACGACTTATTAGGGATGTATATATCTTTTTTCTCTTCGTTTCTTTCTTTCTTTCTTTCTTTCTTTCTTCCTTTCTTTGCTTTGATAAATGTATGTGTGTACGAGCACCTTAGCGTTTGTGGGATGATAAGTCTATATTGTATTTAAGAGTCTCTAAGTCTCATGGTTTACAAACATATTTAAAGGACTATCGTTCATTGTATCTCATCCAAGCCCCATAGGCGTCATAACACCTCTTTATAGGATGCAATCCGATCTTTGCATTTGAAAGAAAATAAATGTGCATCTTACATACAAGCAAATACGATATGTATGTATGTATGTATGTATGTATGTATGTATGTATGTATGTATGTATGCATGTATTTATGTATGTATGAGAGAAATGAATTTGTACTCAAAAATAGATTTGCTAAACTTACCTTAGTTAAGTACAGACCACGTGCACGGAACACCTAGTAAACATCGAATTGACTTATCAATGATCTCCGGGACCATTTTTCAAAACTACCTCACCAGGCCGGTTGCTCATAGATGAATGTGTTACGTACAGTTGAATATAACTCTTCGGTCATTCGAAATTATGGTTCCACAAATAATCCCATGTTAACTGCCAAGATGCCAGAAAATTGAAAAAGAATGTATTTAAAATGTAAATTTAGGGTCAGTTGGGGAGGAGCCAGTGATAAATTTCCCACTCGTATGCATCGTGGGTGGTAGACAGCGGCAAATGATGTGCACTTACATCACCCCAACGGAAGATTATTGAAAATGCCCGTACAACTTCGATTATAATAAAATTCTTTCTTTCTTTTTACCCTTCGTCTTTTCAAATTTCATTTCCTTTCATTTTCCTTTCACTGATTCGTTTTTCCTTTACATTTGTTTGTGCTGTTTCTTTTCTTTCAGTTTTTCATCTTTGCGTCAACCGATTCCTGCACTTTCTTTCTTTCGTTCTTCTTCTCTCTTTACAATTGTTGACCCCTTTTCTTTCTTCTTCATCGTTCTTCCCGTATTTCATTTTACTTTATTATTTCCTTTACTTTCTATTTTTTCTTTCTTTTTGAACATTTTTCTTTACTTCTCTTTCTTTCTTTCATTGTGCTTTTCTTTCTTGCTTTCGTTCCTTTTTTTCCCTTCTTCCCACTGTACATTTCTGCAATTGTGATTTTTTCTTTCTTTTTTTTCTTCTTTCAACTTTTCTATAATTGTGATTTTCTTCCATTCCTTTCTTCCAAGGTTTTTGTAATTGTGTTTTTTCGTCCTCACAGTCTTTCTTTCTTTCTTTCTTTCTTTCTTTCTTTCTTTCTTTCTTTCCTCTCTTTTTTTCAACGTTTTTGTAATTGTGATTTTTCTTTCCGTCCTTCTCTCTTTCTTTCTTTCTTTCTTTCTTTCTTTCTTTCTTTCTTTCTTTCTTCTCTTTTTTCAACGTTTCTGTAATTGTGATTTTTCTTTCCGCCTTTCTCTTTCTTTCTTTCTTTCTTTTTTTCAACGTTTCTGAAATTGTGCTTTTTCTTCCCGTCTTTCTCTCTCTCTTTCTTTCTATTTTTCTTCCTTCCTTCCTTTCTTTCTTTCTTTCTTTCTTTGTTTCTTTGTTTCTTTTTTTTCTTTCTTTGTTTCTTTGTTTCTTTGTTTCTTTCTTCTGGCAGCAACGGTGGACAAGTATAATTGAGTGCAATCAATTTTGTCACCAATTCTCCCGACGCCCTTTATTACGTAACATCTGCTGCGAATGGCACATATGTATTTGAACAAACAGTGAAACCAACTAGACAGTCAAATAACAAAAGTTAGGTGTCATAGCTCATCATGTAAAGACTTTCATTAGTCATCATAGTCGGTATAATTCTGACAGTGGAATCTATTGTTTGGTCAAGACTACGGTTCACACAATGAAAATTATAGTATCCAATTTGTTCAAGTATATCTCGACATCACAAAAACGGTAAAATTTCCATTCGCTCTGATGATTACAAGTATAGTGACGCAGCAAGTTCAAGCGTTGGAATAGAAAAATGAAACAATAATCACAGTTGTATTGTAAAGTCATTAAAATCGATCGAATTGTGGACGAATTGGGTTGTGATTTTAACATTATTTCTATAAAGAAATATATAAACAGAATAAGATCTGAAGAGACTGTGATAGATACGAACAGGCCAAGATGAAAAGAATCGATTTAAACGAATAATAACTGTATGTTTGGTAGATAGTTTTCGCAATAAACATCATTTCTTCTAAACATTGGTAATATGTTGTTAACGAGTTAGAGTCTAAAAAGATAATGAACTATAATAGCTCTATTCTGTCAGTAAAACTCATCTTATGCCATCTGGCAGCCCTTTTCTTCTTGATTTTCAATGTATTTCCATCGTAAAACTATTAGTCTTCTATCATTATATCTATATCTATCAGTATATATATATA
Source organism: Thysanoteuthis rhombus (assembly GCA_963457665.1). NCBI lineage: Eukaryota > Metazoa > Mollusca > Cephalopoda > Oegopsida > Thysanoteuthidae > Thysanoteuthis > Thysanoteuthis major. The sequence continues at coordinate 55,141,132 of OY735200.1, forward strand.
TATATATATATATATATATATATATATATATATATATATATATATATATATATATATATACAGGCTGAATCAGCAATTAAATATCCCATGTGTAATGGGTTTATTCCATGAAGTGCTCGATACATTCAATTGTAAGTTTAGTTGAAGTAGAGCTTTAAATATGGTGGAATAATCGATTCGCCACACAAACACGTTTATGTCTCTTCCCTTTTGGGGGCTTCTTCAGGCGAACGGTTCGATTTATTTGGATCCTCTTCAGAACTTTATTGGAGGTGTCTATATTCATGGTTAGAAAACTGTCGTCTTATTCTATTTATATTTTCTCTTCTTTTTTTCTCTTTCCTTGTTCAGTTGTCGATTCCCTTTTGTATTTTATCCTCCATAGGGAAATGGATTCCTGGCTACTTGCACTGTCTCAGACACATTTCTTTTATCAATGTGTTGTTGATTCATCATCTTTTTGTGGTACGTTCTTCTCAGGAGGCACATCTTCCTACTCTCATCCACCCCCACCAGTGTTAGTTTTCACTTTCACATAACCTTAGTTGTTTATGTTTTATTCTCTAGGGCCAAACATGCATCATCTTTACAAACGATGAATACAAAACAATACGTCACTATCCACTCATTACTGGGACTTGAAGGGCAGCAATCTCACACCCACAGCAAAATGAAAAAAAACAACAAACAAAAACAAACACACATGTGCCAGAACATTGAAAACTCATGCTACCTAAGCCTGAATAAGAAATAAGAGATTTCAACTTTTACTTAAATAACAGACTTATTAAATAGAAAAGATTACGTAGCTCTAAAATGTCGACCCGACTCAGAATTTCTGCTGGAAAACTTAACTTAGCACCCTACGTGCAGGTATACAAAAATCAACCACTATAGTTATCTCATTATTTCGTTAATATCATTAGTAATAGTAGTGGTAGTATTACTATTAAGATTATTATTAGTATCATTATACCCCGAGAATAACCTAATCACCTTCCCATAATTATCTTAGATATATAGATGCAAACCCATCAAGAATATTAAAAGAATTAAACATGAACAACTAAGTAAATGGGATCCAAATAAATCGAATCATTCGCCTGAAGAAGCTCTCTCTCTCTCTCTATATATATATATATAAAATACACACACACACACACACACACATACATATATATATATATATATATATATATATATACATATATATATATATATATATATAATAAAGAAATGGATACATGATCTAACAATGATTATAAATGCGTTTTTAAAAAATTCAAAACTCTTTTTTAACTGACACCCGGTTATCACACGGTAAAGCTGTCAGTTGGCCTAGACACTGTGAATAGATAAAAAAAATGGTCAGTTGCAGGAATCGAACCTGCGTCAAACAAAGAGCCGCCTTGATGCGATGCTGATCCTACCACAGAGTTAAACTGCCAGTTGGTAAGTCTCCCAAATACCTGCTTCATATCTAAATCCTGGCTTGTTCATTCTCTATCCATATCTGCTCCATTGTTTCTCAACGCAGACAATCATATTATAGAGTGATGTTTATGTAATCCGACAGAATAATCATTCATGTATTACTTTTTTATTTGAAACTATATCTAAATTGACATCCCGTTATTACATGGTGAAGGTGTCCTTTGACCTAGACAGTGTGAATAGAAAAGAAGAAATAAAGAAAGAAATTGGCTGTTGCTAGACTCGAGCCTGGGTTAAACGAGAAGTTGTACTGACGCGACGCCGCTCTCACCACTCGGCAGTAATAACGCGATGATAGTTCAAATTGAGTTTTAAATGAAAATAACTCATATCTCTACACACACACACATATACATATATATATATATATATATATATATATATATATATATATATATATATATATATATATATATATATATATATATATATACATATATATATGTATATATATATATATATACATATACATATATATATATATATGTGTGTATATATATATATATATATACACACACACACACACACACACACATATATATATATATATAGAGAGAGATACCTAGTTTGTTGGTAACGTCTGCTCTATGATACCTGCCACTAACGAATCATTTCTTCCTAACTTTCAATGTATTTCTGTAGTTGAATTATTTGCAATCATTTCTATGGCAAACTCCTTATTTGTAATGCATTTTCCTGAAGCATATGATAGCCCTAGTATGTCAATAACGTTTGAAATTATTCTGGACCACTGAAAAACCCTTTCTCCCTTATTTTCAATGCACAAAACACTGTAGTATAACCACGAGGAAAACGAAAATTCGAAGAAAAGCTACATCGCATCGTGGGCCACGCGCAGGGGCGATTAGAAGCTATAGTATGAATTGAATCGTTCCTCGAAGTCACAAAAAAAGGAACATTTGACGAGATGGGCCCCAACTTCGTAGTTAGATCTTTTACTACTACCCTAGTGCATCACCAGCCCACTTGCTAGCTCGTATATCCGAAATTCCCTCACTCACTGACCAGCCAGGAGTTCGGATGGGATGAGGGGGGGGGGGAGATATGACTGCTCCAAGGTCTTCGTTCCGACTGTTTATTACAATTCCTATTTCCCTCCCGCTAATGCTGTGGCGCAGGATGTCTTTGTGTGAAAATTCGACCAATGAGAAGAGAGGGCTACTTTTAATTTGTATGTTTTTTGTGATATTTTTTTGTATAATTTTGACTCGCCTAACTAATCAAGTTAGGCGAATCAAAATTCTTCGTAAGGGAGACTGTGGCTGATCGACCCCAGAACTGATTATCGCCAAAACTAATGGCTATTTCTTCCTTTGGTCTCCTGAGTTTCGCAACGATACAAATTGGGAGCCAAAACTTACTAAAACGTATTTTAGCCAAGAACCTGTAAACTTCGGTGATAAATCCTCTTTTTCCCCTTTTGCCCGATAGAAACATTTAGTTTGTTAGCGTAAACATGACAATGGTGAATTAGCAGTAAAATCAGTGGGTAGCAATGAGAAAAGTCGAAACCTTGTCTAGGTATACCGTTTTCAGATGCAATCGGGCTTATTATACAACATTGATTATGGTTTCATTTTCCCTATTACCACTACCAATTGCTCTTTAATTACATGTAATCATTAGATTTCGTTTAATACTTTAATACTTGTGATGTCACAGATTTAAATATTCATCAGTTATTTCAACGAATACATAAACATTCATTGTATAACATAGAACATAATAACATCAGGCATTACATAAAACCCAGGGGAATCCATGTCGAACCTTATTTTCTGTCGTGCATTGGACATATTATTTGTCATAAACTGTAATGACCTTCACTTGAAATTAACTGTATCAAATGTTGAGTATTTACAAGTATCTTACCCTGTCATTTGGAGATGTTGTATGACGGTAACGATTATTGGAAAAAGGAATCATAAATTACGGCTGTCGCTGTTTGTGTTTTACGACTGTGACTATTTGTGTTCACTTCACACTAATGCCCTTTGGAAAAAACAAACAAATTTACTCCAATCTATGCTCTATTCAATCACCAGATATCTTGATAGAATCTAGTCACTAACACGTCACGATGTTTATTGGATGAAAGAGAGTGAGTAATCACTTTGGCAAACTACTTTTATATAACTTCCTTATCTACAAAGGCTGTGGCAACAAAAATACCCCTATTGACAATCTTGGCAGTGATCAATCACATTGCCAATTACAATGGATATCGAGTCATTTTTTTTATGAATTAAAACGTAAAGGGTTTGACAGCAGAATATTCTCGCTATGAGTTCGATCCTTGTTATAGGTTACACACTTCTGTGTCTTTGTGCCAAAACTGAGTTTGTCTTGGTGAATATCGTCTACAGTATGAATTCAAGTTATGGCTCACATCTCATAGGTTCGAATCAAACTTGGACTGATTTATATCTATGAGACTATTGAAACTTTACACCGTCATTGATGAAAAATGATTATGTAATCTGAGACTATAAAGATAACATATGTATCTTTATTTGTTTCTTTGTCCCTTCATGTTTTATATGCTCCTAAACGGCTGCACATTAGGGGCTGCAAATGCGTATGCGAGGGTAATTTAACTCAAGTATTAACAAAGTATAGGTGATGCCAACCCCATTTCTAGTCAATATCTTCGGTCCTAAGCATTGGAAAAAATAATTTTAAATCAGACATTGTTTACAATCATTATTTTGAAGAATGACACAATAATCAATTTTCATATAAATTTTCGCGTTTATGAAAAGTATCCGGTTATATCCAGAAAGTATCTGGGCAAACTGCTTTTGGATCTCGGTGAGAAAATCCAGTCACCAGAAATAGGTCAAGAATGGAAGTGGGATTTAACAAAAGTTTTCTCTTCTCTTTGTCATGTTATCCTTGATTCATTTTTATATTTTGAAAAAGGGTTTCATAAACCTTTTTTTTTCATTTGCTACTCACGATTAGACAAAATTTTTTCCGATTCCCCACTCGATGATATAAAAACTGTCTTTTTTTGTAATCCAACAGAATCATTCTTTAAAAGATATATACAAATATTTCTGCGACCCCCCAAAATCATACATTGACCCGACTGAAGTGGTTGCAATCTTTCTTTTGAGTTAAGATTCATTCTTTGAAAAATATATACAAATATTTCTGCAACCCCAAATAATCATAAGTTGACCCAGCGGAAGTAGTTGCTAATGTTATTTTGAGTTAGGATTCACTAGATGACTTTTCGGTACTGATCATTTTCCTCCATATATATGTATGTGTGTGTGTGTGTGTGTGTGTGTGTGTGTGTGTGTGTGTGCATACATATATATATATATATATATATATATATATATCTATATAGTTTACTTTACTCCACTTTTTCACTTCCAAGTAAAAAGGTGAAGAGTGAAAATAGCGTTCAGCATTTCTACTGCGAGCTGTTATAGTAGTAGTGCCCACACTCTTCCTCTGTACTGCACGCCAGTCTTCTGTATTTCACGCCACTTACCTCCAACGACCCAGCCTAACATCACCATCTTTAGTGTCTGGGAACGCTCGAACATTTTCTCATGATGGTTATTGATTATTGCTTCTCCACTTGATGTCATTTCCGCTCAAGAAAATTTTCATACATTTATAAGAACGCCCTAATTTCGGATAGTGAGGGTATGTGTGTGTGTGGGTGTTTGTGCACCTGCATATGTGTGTGTATGTGTATGTGAGAGAGAAAAAGAGAAAGAGAGGGAGAGAGAGAGAGAGAGAGAGAGAGAGAGAGAGAGAGAGAGAGAGTGTCTATGTGAACATATATAATCTGGACTGTAAGCTCTTAATCACCGAATACAATTTTGAGTTGTATTTTCGATACCATGTAGGTGAACTATGAACGTATGCACCTGCACGCACAAAAATATGTGAGTGTGGATCAATAGGTCCGTAGCCTGACACAGTTAATAGCTGAATTTTCATCAAAAGTTTTCATTGTATTATCTTCGATCTACGTCGTAGATATTCGAGACTGAATTGATAAGAAAAAGGATACGTTGAAAGATAAATATTTGTTCTGTAGAATAAATGTTTCCTCCATCAGTAGGCTGCAAACATATTGATTTACTCACGTACATACCTACGCATACATAGATACACTGGTGGTAGAGCCACTTACAGTTAACAGGCGAGGTTGGTTCCATATTCTTTGCACGTGTGTTTTTATCAGATTGTCTCTGATATGGTGGAGACAAAATAATTTTTGATGGGTCACATTTTTATATTTCTATAAGCCTTAACAAATTTATTATTACATATTTAATAATCACGTTGTTCATACGACGGAAGATTGTATCTTACTTGACATATTTCTGAAAGCTTTTCAAATTTTCTTTTCATCTTATTTCTGATTTTCGTATAGGAAACATTTTTGGCTTTTTTCAGCACCAGCTGGACTAGAAACTGACCTGCTCTGAACCCCTGGGAATCCAATAAATACCCATTGATTCACCTCTGTAGGTATCCTCGGGCTAATATATTCGACATCTGCTCTAAGTCAATTTAGATTGAGAAAGAAAAAAAAAAACAATAAAAAAAACGTGAAGGAAAAAAAGGATAAGTAAAAAGAGGTAAATAAATAAGTAAATTTGAAAGGTTTCTGATTCTCTACCAAGAGTGACGTTTATAAGGTGAGAGAAGAAAAAGGAATTGAAGGAAAAGAAACAACGAACAAAAGAAAAAATGGGGGAGAAGAAACGAAATAAATAGAACGTTTGGTGAAAGACAGAATAAAGGATTTGGGTTTGTGAGTTTGTGGGGGGTAATCAATGAACAAAAGGAAAAAAAAGAACTGAGAAGAAGAAAATAAAACGTGAGGCAAGAGACAGAATGAAAGATTTGAGGGAAAAAATGAAGTATAAAGAAGCGTGGAAGGAGAATATGAAGGTAGAAAGAAGGGAGTAAAATGAAAGAAAAAATGAAGAAAAACCCAATATTGGTTTCTTTTGATTTCATGGAGGCGTACGGATGTAGTAGATATCTCCTTTTTGGTCGTTTGTGACAGTTCAAGCTTTACATTTATGCTAGACTCTATGATAGAAATGATTTCTTTCAAAAACCTTGCTAGTTCAGCGCCTGCAATTGAAAAAAAAAAACAACAAAAAACACACCTCTTTTCACTTCGTATGAATCCTAGCAAACCTTGCTGTTTCTGTTCAGCAAGCTATGAATACAATTACAAAAGCAAATAATGTAATTGTAAATCATGTATCCAATTTCAAATGCCAGCCTTTTATTTATTTCAGTGCGTCATATATATTTTCCTTCTTTGTATTTTTCGTTCACCCATACTTTCTTGCTGTCAAACCGTTCTTGAGGTTCCGAGAGGTTCCGAGAGGTTCTCGAATCAAAACAAATCTAATTTCTCAACTCAACCTTTGCCCTAAATTCATCTCTACGCCTTATTGACAAAATCAATCCATCTTTCACTGTTCACATTTCCAATCGTCATTTTATAAGGCATGGGAAAAGAAGAGATAAGTACTTAGTTGATTGATTTGATTGGCTGCAACATCCATTGTTAGTCATGACAACTGGAAATTGTTGCATTTACTAAGATTAGTACTATTATAGATCTCCATGCCTCATGAAAAAATACAAAAAGACGAAGAGAAATTCAAAAATAAATAACGATCATGGGAAAATGCAATAAAGAATAATTGAAAAAAAAAAAAAGAAAAAGAAAGAAGTAATAAAAGAAAATAAATGTATAATAGGTCAATGAATTGAAAACTTGAAATTAGTTCAGCGTTCAGACCGGGGAAATTGTAAAAACGTCAGAATTTCGCCCAGGTACTGAGAAAACTTTGGATTATGGAGTTTAGGATCATGTCCATAATTGTTGGCTTATAGGAATCGGGCCAAAAGGGGAAAAAAACTGAATCGAAATTAGATGAGTTAGACATTCAAGGCTGGACAAAGATTATCCAAACTGTAGCAGCACCAGGGTCTGCGAAGATACTGAGAAAGGTGATTCTAGAAAGAAGAAGGCACGTGTAAGTGAAGCTGGGAAAGGTCGACTCAGCAAAAACCACAGTGCTGTTGTGCTATGTGAGAATAATAATAATAATAATAATAATAATAATAATAATAATAATAATAAAGAAAAATTGTACGGAGAGTTCAGAAGACAGATACAAGATGTGGCAGACGAGAGATCATGGAAATGGTTACGGAAGGGACACCCGAAGAGAGAAACTGAATCGCTCATCATGGCGGTTCAGAACAAAAGTATTAGGACAAACTATATAGAAACAAAAATTGATCGAACACAGACAAATAGCAAGTGCCGCCTATGCGGAGAAAGAGATGAGACCGTAAATCACATAACTAGTGAATGCAGTCAACTCGCTCAGAAGGAGTATAAGCACAGACACGATAGAGTAGCAAGAATGATACTCAGGGAACTGATTAAACGAATGGGATTCAACCATGCAGAAAAATGGTACCAGCACAAACGGGAGGCAGCCCTGGAGAATCACAACCACAAACTACTCTGGCACTTCGACATCCAAACCGACCACCTCATGCAGGCAAGAAGACCGGACTTGGTAATTGTAGACAAGAAGAGGAAGACCTGCCAAATAGTAGACGTGGCTGTACCTGCAGACCATAGAGTAAAGAGGAAGGAGAGTGAAAAACGGGGAAAATACCAGGACCTAGCGAGAGAACTGAGGAAGATGTGGACTGTAAAAGCCAGGGTAGTGCTGATCATAGTGGGCGCACTGGGAACTGTCCCAAAAGACACTGAGAGCGAAACTGGAGGAGATCGGGATAAGGGGAAGGATTGAGACTGAACGGACCACAGCACTATAAGGGAACTGCACGGATACTGAGGAAAGTACTAGAAATATAAAGACTGCAACGTTTATTGTCAACAGTGACCCAACAGAGGAAGGGAAATGAAAGCGGAATTGCAAACTGCAGCACTGACATGATAGACGAAAGAGAGAGGAGACGTTGGCTGAAGACCTGAGGAGACTTATTGTCACTCAGCCTTCAGCAATGACCACTGGGCAACCGGTGAGAAACTGTAAACCGCACTATTACTGCGACCTATGGGTACTAGGAGAGAAGAGCTGGAGACTTGAGGAGACTTGCTGTCACTCAAACTCCAGCGGATACCACCAGGCAACTGGTGTGAGATTGCAAATAATAATAATAATAATAATAATAATCAACCACCTGAAAACATCCAAAATTGAGTAAAAAAGCGCCTGGAACAATCTAAGTGCTATTATCAACCTGCTAGAATTAGCCCTCTCCAAAAAGGGGGAAAAAGAAAAAAAAAACATTCTTAGATGGGGTCTCGTCGATTACTGATGCTAATTTTCAAGTCTGATGACAGAAAGGTATGACAGAGAACGCTGTAACTTACAAACTCATTAACGAACACACCAAAACGCACTTATAAAAAGGACAGAACCTTTTGTTATCTTTGATGGCTACGATGATTCAATAGAGAAAATCCCTGCTAATGTAAAATTAAACACGAAAGATTAAGTAGTCTGAAATGAATAATAATAAAAACAATTCAAGACTATAAAGTGCCCTTTTCATCAGAATACTATTTATTTTTACCGATTACCATGACACGGTATCAGGTTAACGAACGATAATTATTAGGTGTCAACTTGCTTTTTCTAACAGGAATGAATAATTGGACAGAAATAATGTACGTACAACTGGCGCGCTTCAATTTATTCATAGATGTAAAATTTACATTACATAAATAATAGCAATATTTAGAGCAGCGGTCTTCTATCTTTTTATGCTTGGCGCCCACTTTTGTAAAATTTCTGTAATGCCCGCTAATATTCAACTTGCAAATAGCTTGCTTAAGTTGCTACTCTGCATAAGACAATGAGATCAATCAAATTATTATTAATCCAATGAGACCTTGAGCCCGGTGGTGTAGAAACTAAATTTTAGATGTCTTGTTTGATTCTTGTAAGGAACGAGCAAAGGTTCCCTCTTTCAGTGATTTTCAGACAATTTCTCTGTTTGATCACGTTATAACCCAGAGTTCGATAGTCTGATTCAACTCAATACAAAATAGGGATATAGATATAAGAAAGCAGTACATTGAATAGCACTTACAACGTATTTGGAAATAAAGTAAGATTTTTTCCATTTTACACAAGTCTTTCGGAGTCACCATAATTGAAATCTGCGTTTTTTTATCATATAAGTTACAATACTTCTTATTGATATGTTACACCAGCCTAAACAGCATTTGTTGTGAAATGATACACTATTCAATCATGCACCTTCAAGTTTAAAATATTAATAAATTGTTTTCTTTATCCATTTCAAGTTCATATAGTTAATTATTGGACTTTTCGGTCTCCTCTGCTGTTACATCATCTCTAATTGATTACAATTATGGACACTGAAGAAACTTCCCTTTTTAAAAAATTATGCCTCAAATTATCAAGTTTTCAATAAATGAAAAAACAGCTTTGTTTGCAATCTATAAGTGTAATATTAGCCTCTTGAATACTCAAATTGGTTTCATTTAAAAAAAATACTAGCCAATCAAAATGCATTACGTTTTATTGTTTTTAAGTGTTGACAGAGATCGATCTTATCTTCACTCTTGAGAAACTGTTCGAAACTCTCACATATTACCACAAAACCAGTCGGAAATGCATCCCAACAAGCCAACGTATTAATGTTTGTGTGTGTCAGTAATCTAATAAATTGCTCATTTTTATCCAAGCATAGTGGTTGGAACATTTTATCATTTCAGCATTTCGTCTCATATTATTTATTGGCCTAATTATTATGCTTAATAATGAATGATGACTTTTACTAGAATGTTTTCCTACAAGATGTTGTCAATATATCACTCAGTGAATACTCAAAACTTTTGCTTCTTCGTTCTTCAAAAAAGCAATGAAACTACAAAAGTGACCCATCATTGATAGTACTACATTAGTAGTGCATACGAGAATATTATTCAAAGGTATATCATTTTTTGCAAAGAACGATTTCACAGCAGGTGAAAATTGATTATCTTTTAGTATCTGTGAAAAGATTTAAAGTTAACATTTTCGCAATGTATTGATTTCATCCAACTACGTATGCGCCCAATAAAGCATTATCATCTACAATGGTGGGATGCTATAGTAGACTCGTCCAACTGCATGAAAAATGGTGAGTTTTGGAGAATAGCAATAAGTTTATGTTCATTATTAACTGTTATTGTTTCGCCCAACTGTGGTGTCACCAAGAGCTAATATATAACTTCGTTTGAATCCAAATGCAATTCAAAAGTTTTTCCAATGCCATGGCAATTACCATTCTTTGCAATTAGCTGCAGTTAATCCTCATTCATACTTTACATTTTGTTTCTCAAATGATACTGCTATTGTAAGACGATTTGAAAAAAAAAAAAAAAAAAACAAATTTTTTCGGCCCAGCTGCGGGGGATCCGTTGCCCCAGCACTGCTCCATTGTACTTAGAGGAGCAGGTTCCAAAGTGGACGTTTTCTTGGCTGAAGTTGTTTTAGCTTCTACGGTCGCTTGGCAACCGAAGTCGCGTCGGCTGGAGCCATTTTTGGATGGATGGTTCCTATTCTTCTCATGTTAAGCCTCAACCTTGTGTCACATTTTGCTGTAGTGGGACAGTGAATAAACACCCCATCCAGTACCATGCGGTAGGATCGAAACCTTCGCTTCAGATCCAGAGGCTGGCATCTTACTTCTGCCTTCCGTAGAACTGGACGATAAGTATGGTTGAATTTAAGCGATATATTTACTCATGCATAATTCCCCATCTACCGGAGCACTCTATGCCTAAGTGGGGGAGAGCATTGCACAAGCTTATAATGAACGAGTTACCTCACTTGGTGAGTGTTCAACCCAGAATAAGGGAGCGTTATATATATATATATATATATATATATATATATATATATATATATATATATATATATAATTATATGAACAGAGTTTAGGCAAATTCAATGATATCACCCACACACTCACACACACATGCATACACACATATATGATATTATCGAATCAAATTATTTTACTCAGACTTGAAATTTGATATACGACGACATGCCCAACGATTATCCAATTTACAAAAAATAACTGTTCAAACACTTCACAATGTCTCAGTCAAAATAATGTGATTTGTCAGATTTTGAAAAGTAGCGCATTGTTAATTGGTGGATCCAAATGTGGAATGAACCAGTGTCAAATAACATTGAATTCCACTTTCGCCTGTGGCTTCATGAACATGCAATTCTAGTTTGAGAGAAAGAAAACCACTGAATCCGACTCAGGTCAAACTAGGCTATCAGAAAGACATCTAATCTAATGGATAAACTGGAAATAATCCCTATAGCAGGGAGTTACTTGTAACTTAATTCATAAGGAATAGCCCACAAACGATTGTATAGTATCTTCATTCCATGGATTATTATTATGTCAGCAGTTGGAAGAAAGCAACTTGAAAATTAATCCTCATTCAGTTGAGGAAATAAAAGTAATCTTGTATCTTTGTCTTAAATCACTCGACAGTTTTGAAAGCATTGAGGAACTGAGAATGTGGACAGAATGTTGCTGTTTGAGTATTCTGTCCAATTTACTCAATTTTTCCATTTGTGAATGAGTATTTATTTGGGGGTTGTCCAGTCAAGTATTTTGTTTCAACTACCAATAACTCACTGTCAATCATGGCAGCTTTTCATTTACATAGTGGAAGCAATTTAGACAGCCAGATGTTCAAATCTTCTAGAATGCGCTGGAAATATGAACCTACAAGGAAAGAAAACTACTCTTAAGGGCGTTCATCTAAATAAGAATAGGACTTTTTTGATGGAAAATGGAGTTTCATGTCATACAGACCGCAAAATGACACAACTGAACGGTGTTTGGTGTCTCTTTCATATATATGTATGTAACAATACCCGAAAAGGATATTTAAGTCACAGTCGATATTAAATCCCTATACTCAAATATTCAACTCAATAGGCTACCTTCAATAATAGACACTCCCTCCAAATCAAAGATTAAGCTATTGACACAATCACGACAACATCATGTGGTCATCTTTATAGGGAAATTTGAGGAAACTTACATCTATCCTGTGATTAATAACAATTATCTGTTCTACGTTATACATATTTTTTCTCCATAAACAGGTGGAGAAGCAAATCTAGATAACCCCCTGGAATACTTGAATTTTCAACCTGACTCAGTAAAATTCGATTATAAAAAGTCATCAGAATCCATCGCATTCCTACATAAGCTAATATGCATAGATAATAATGGAAATCACCAAACAACTTTGAAATTCGAAAGATCTGATAAAAAGCTCAAGAAACATTGTAACCGTATTCAATATTTTCCGACAGGTGGATACTATCATTCACTGATAGAAAATCAAATCAGTTGAGTGTTCGCAATTTTCTGAGATGACAACCTGACATTGACTAACAAAAACGAACCGAACAGCATACCCCTTGTAATTACATTTTGTAATACATTCTCCCAAGATCGAAACCAGAATTTAGAGAAATCCTCCAGGAGCTAGGCATGCTTTTCATTGCAAGAAAAAATATCAATAAGCAGCATTGCCATAATTAATAATAAAGTTTCCCACGGAAAAATTACCCCTAAAACAATGGAATTTCGCCAACCATTTAAAAGTAAAAATAGCCTAAGAAGTCACCACCACAAAGATACTAATTCTTTCGCCAGCCCCACAACCCAAAAAACCTTCAATATTTACCACAGATTCAACTGCAAAGGTGATAACATCATCTATCTCCTTGAATTAGCATAATGTACAATACAATAGATAGGAAAATCTGAATGGCTGTTTGATATCAGACTGAAAAACTATACAGATAGAATAAATTCATCCGAATATGATAATTCACTCCCAACAGAACAACACTGTAGTGTACCAAACCACAACTTTAGCTGTTAGCCATTATTAGAAAGAATGGAAAAGAACTCACCTATTAAGAATTCCTGGAATTTTATAGGAACAGTTGGATAACATGCATAAAATTTCTCTCACTGAACAGACTAAACATTAAACTAAACAACTAAAATAATATCTAATGCTAACCCATTAGATAGCCACCATTACAACTCACTATAACACTTTTACTAGCCCCTACGTCACTATCCTAAAAAAACTAACAATTTTCGAAAGAATTCTGATAGAACCATATAAACTCTCTACCCATTCGCGTAAACATAAATACCAATAAAAATAAATAAGAAATAGAAAATCAAAACCAAATCAACTCGACTTGACTTCTAAACGGACAAAAATCTATGTCCCAGTTTGAATTGTTCAAACACCAAACACAATGTAAGAACCACTAATACATGGTACAAGTAAACTCTCGAACACGTCATTATGGTTCTTAATGATATAAAATCTCAAGCAGCTAATCTTCCGAATATATTCAATATTTCATTTTTCTTTGATGTTTACCGTCCTAACCTTTCAATCCTCTAGAGTGTCCAGATAAACTCACGATAATGCAATAGACAAAGTTCAAATAAAAGGGTCAAAACGAACGCTGTTTCTATTTCAACTCTGATTGTTTATGACTAATCTCCATCCTTCTTGACCTACTCTTACGCTCATCCCTCGGCTCTGATATATAGCAATAAGAGACACAGCATGGAAACATACGTACATCTTTCTTCCACTTTGGATACATAATAACTATCACATGCTTTAACTATATACGATGCAAATATTCGTACTTTTATCTCGCCTCGGTTGAAGCTCTTTGCTTAAAAAAAACCCTGATAACCGCTGATGATGAAGCTAAACCCCAAAACATTCTCGGAAAACGCATGATTTAAAAAATAAAATCCATGTACGCTTGATACTCCTACTCTGCTTTGATCTGAATTGTACATCTCTCTATATATATTGATAGATGGATAGGTAGACGGATATAGATATACATACTGATAGATAGAGAGATATTTAAAATTTCTGAATATCTATATACATTCTATTTTGAGATATTGATCACTATCACCATAGAGAAAAAGCAATCCTTAAAAACAGTAAATATATATAAACTTGGCCTTCCCACACAATAACATAGATGTAATTCAGTTTCCAGATTTTTTCATCACAAATACACACACATATATATGTATATATATTTGCAATCATGCATACGCTTTGGGATCTATGTGAATTTAGAAATGTCTGATACAAGGCAACTGAAGTAGATTACCAAGAGAGGGCCAAACTAACAAGGTCTAAGTATTTTACTTCTAGTTAACCAGAGATGAGCGTTTTGATTAGCTACTAGTGAAACACTAGATCAAAAACAATATCCCAAATATAAACATGCACGCACGCACGCATGCATGCATGCACAGTCACGCACACTCCCCCCCCCCTCGCATGTACGATTAAAAATATACATCTCACTTTAATGTATCAAGGAACCTATCATTGTGTGTGCGTGAATATACATGAGGTGTACCTAAAAGTAACTGGGATTCATAAGCATCCTCGGTTAAAACACCAGAAAGGTTTTGTTGGCCATTTCAAACTTGTTCCCTCAGTTAGCAACACATTCCCAAACAATTCTTTTTCTTTTTTTTTCATTCTCTGTGATTAAATAGATTTTGTAGAAACGAATTTCATTTTCAAATCTTCTGTTAACAGTCGTTGGTATGAGCTCTAAGATAATCCACTCTCCTCAGATATCTGATCAATGGTCTTGCAACAGTTTTCATTGGTTGCCCGACGAAATTTTCCAAGGTTTTCTTCATTTCAGCCCTATGAAGGTCGGCCAGATCGCGGTCGGTTTTCTAGTGACATTTTACTACGCTTGAAACGCTAATACCACCCATACACTTATGTTTTGCATAAGGCTACTTCCTTGAAAGCCGCTTGAAGCATTGCAATAGTTTAAGGAGATTACCCCAGAACAGAACAAAACTTAACGCACACTCACAGTCTTCGTTTGAGCCTTTTTTCTATTGGCTATTGTGAAAATCGCCAAACGTGTTTGCAAACACCAGAAACGGCCACAAAGAATAAAACCAGTCAATCTACAACCAAGCCACGTGATATAGATTAACTGAAGAGAGAGAGAGAGAGAGAGAGAGAGAGAGAGAGAGAGAGAGAGAGAGAGAGAGAGAGAGAGAGAGAGAGAGATTGGAAAACGGAAACATCAACTTTGGCGCCTT
The DNA here is from genome assembly GCA_963457665.1 of Thysanoteuthis rhombus. Classification (NCBI taxonomy): domain Eukaryota; kingdom Metazoa; phylum Mollusca; class Cephalopoda; order Oegopsida; family Thysanoteuthidae; genus Thysanoteuthis; species Thysanoteuthis major. Next base: position 55,156,888 of record OY735200.1, read on the forward strand.
ATTAGATGTATATTGTCAATCAGAAGATTAGAACAAGCAACAAACCGACATACAGTTTCACGGGAGAGAACTCTATGATGGCTTCACTTCTTGAGCGTCTTATATAACCTCCATAATATAATTGGACGCGGCGTGGCATCTGTCCAGACGGTAAGACACAATTAAAATGCACTGCGACACGCAAATAGCCGAATGATAAGCGCCTATAAATCTCCAAGCTGTCATCATTTGAAATATTCAAACATGACATCCAATTACATTTGCATAGCGGGCTTTATTTACCAATCGGTACGTGACTTGTCAGAGATGGGGGTGTGAGAGAAGAAATAAATGAATGAGAGAGAAAGAAAGAAAGAAAGAAAGGAAAAGAAAAAAGAAAATGAATCATTTAAGCTGATGCAATGTTGGAGAGTTTGTGAAACAGGGGAGAATTCTGAGTGGTAGATAAACTGAGACTGAGTGGGCGTCGTGAAGGTATAGATTGATGGAAAGAATTCTAACGAGAAAAATAAATTAAAAAAAAAGAATGGAAAAGCAGTGCAAGAGAAATAAGTCTTGTACATATTATCTTATCACCTTATTTACTACTTCTTCTGTTGTTTATATGTATAAATAACAAACTTCATGTATGACTAAAGCTATAAATCAAAATCATAACTAAAAGGAAGGTGGTGTTTGATCAACACTGTTTTGTTTTTAAAATTCTTGAAAATGTTACATGGTGAATAATTGATGATCCCAACAAGAGAAAACCTTTACATAGTACCATAACAAAAAAGTATACGTAAAATAGAAGAAAAATATGTCCGTCGTTGGACATACACCTTCTCAAGGTATCGTCAAACCTCTCCATCATGGGTGTCACGGAACCAATACTTTCAGAACTTGTCTAATCCGTCACGCAATCTTTTATTTTGCCGGTCACAGTTTCGCATACGATTTCTGGGTATCCATGTTTGGAGTTGTGATGTTCATCAAATGTGTTTCGTTATGAAAAGTACCCAAACATGGATGTAATTGGATTGTCTGTTTGGAGCCCAAACCAGTCATCAAAGAATACTTCCTTGGATATGAAGGAAACAAGTGGCCTCAGCCTGTCTAATATAATCATTGATAAGTTGAAGGAACTCAGCATGTTGACGCTGAAATGTTGTTGTTAGATGAGAAAGTCGAAGAATTCAGAGAGGCACTCAGGTCACGCCACTTAGATTCTTGACTTTCTCTGTTGTATGGTGTGACATTCTTACAATCATAAACCAGATGGACAAGCTGCTTCAATTAAGTACGGTTCAGTTTGACACTGCCATCAAGCTCATCGAGACTACCAAACCATCTCTCTCCAAATACAGACTTTGAGTTAGCTCAGACTGTGATATCATAGGCAAAGAACAAGAGCAGGAGGCTCAGGGGCACTAAAAGGTAGTTTGCATATGAGGCTGCAGACAAGCCCTTCGCTGATACCCTCAAAAAGCTGGGTGTAATTGTTTCGCAGATGCTGTTTTGGTCTCACTGCAAGAGAAGTTTGATACTCTTAGCCAGGTCTAAAACAGTTCATTATTGCTGCTTGGGTCCAGCGAAGTCCACGGAATGTCAGAGGAGAACTCAGATATACATTGCACTGAAGTGCAAGAGATTGACTACTAAGGGAAAAGGCTGATGTTGATAGATCTGAGATGTCATATGAAATAATGAACATGCAACAACTATTATGACAGACAGCTGACTTAGAGATTCTGACATTTCTACGCAAGAAATAACTTCAAGACCTCTACCCAATCATTTGGGCTGCTCTGAGGATTGCATTAACTCTCCCAGTTGCAGTTGCCTCTGCTGAGCAAAGTTTCTCAAAACATAACTGCTTTCATCAATGGCCCGGGAACGTCTGATCTGTCTTGCTGTTATTAGCATCAATACAGAACTCGCTCAGAAGCCGATTTTGCAGCCAAGAAATGCAGACATTTGTTTCTGAAGTCTGTGCCCAGTGCATGAAAATTTTTTTCATTTTCTGTTCGAAAAACTATTGTGTGGTGATCTTTCATGGAAAACTCTTCTGGTACACAGGTTTCTGGAAGCAGATACAGTGGTTTGTTTTGGATTAACAGAAGAAGAACTAGGTTCTTAATATGACCAGTAATAGCTACCATGGCAAGAGAAAAGAGCACTACCTACAGAAACTAGAACAGTATCAAGAGAAAATTAGGAAAATCGAAACGAATGGCGGCTTAACACGGAAGATGTCGCAAAAAAAAAATCCAATACAAAACTAATTAAGACTCAGATTTCGCAGACTACCAATTTGACTTGCATTTTCTTAGTCTTCTGCAGCTGCTTGTTCAACTGCTTATCCACTTTTCCTCTCCTAATTGTATACTAGTATTGCCAATTTATTTACTAGGACTATTCACTGAGTGTTGTTAAGAGCTTAGGACTCGTTAGTGAGTGGTATCTGTATTAAAACTTTGCTGCTATGTACTTCTTCATAAATCTTTTAATTTCTGCATTGTCAAATTATTATCACCATTTTGTTGGATCACTTTACATTCATGCAACACACACACACACACACACACACACATAAATATATATATAATTACATACAGTACCTGTCACCAAGTGACCCTTGTAAGTTTTAGTAGTCGACACTATTATTAATGCACAGAATGCGTCTGCCAATGTTATTCATTCATCATCAGTCTTTTAACATCTGTCTTTGGACATAGACCTTTCCCATGTTTCGCCATAATTCTCTATCATGGGCGTCGTAGAGCCTGTATTTCCTGAATCTGTCTAGTTCATCTCTCCATCTTTTGTTCTGTCGACCTCAGTTTCTTATGTGATTTCTGGGGATCCACGTTGTGAGACGTGATGTCCATCGGTTGTCTTTCATTCTTGCAAAGTGGCCTGCCCATTGCCATTTGAGTTTTTTTAATAGTTTCTATGAGGTCACGGACACCCGTTTTCTTCTTGATATACTATGCTGTCTTGTGATCTCTCCGTGTAAGGTTGACTATGATTCTCTCATGCGCCCGTTGCACACTTCTCAGTTTGTAGGTCTGTCTCTTGGTCAGCTCCATAAGTGATTAAGTCATGAAAAATAAAACTGCGTTGGCATTTTTTGATAAATTACATGTATGAATGCATTAAGTAGGATTTTATTCGATACTTTTAACTACTTCATTCTGATTGTTATTTCATTACATCATGCATCAATGACTGTTTCTTATTTTTATTTGATTCAGTGTCGGAATGAATCAATAACACTTACGATCATCAATTCCCTAATTATTAATATTAGAAACAGTCAGTCAAAACTGTCACCAAAATTCTAAAGATATTTTTTTAAAAGTTGGTTCGGTGTATATATATATGTATGTATCACGAATACAGACGTTATCAATCGAGCTAGAAGGCTGAGACTTTCAGCATCTACTTTTTATTATGTTTAGAGAAAACACACCTGAAATAGGTTTCTATGGAGGGGTCCAACTTACATCTCATGTTTTTGTTATATTGGTCACTTTTTTGTGCCCGCTTGCTTTTTGAAAATTCAAACTTTCCAGGGATCCAACAAAAGGCGAGGAAAAAAAAAACAAAAAACTTATACATTGATCATGCTTCATTCTGATTTTTTGATTGATTACTCCCAACACGGCATGCTGTCAAAATACATTGATCATGCGATGGTTTCCCTTGAGTGACTAACTGAACCGGTTATTATTAAATCTGCTGGAAATGGTCGAATCATAACTCGTTCAATTATTTCATTATTTCGGATGATTAACCTTTTGTACGTGGAATAATTTCCTTTGAACGCTGGTTGCAAAAGCTTAGAGGGAACCGAACCCATCACAGGTATTTGAACGGAGAGAAATTTTGCTTGCATGGCTTGGTTTTAAGAGTTAAAAAAAAAAAAAAAGAACTTTGCCACACCAGTTGGCTGAATAGACTGACATTAGACCAATAATTACTGCTCATGGGTATCTAACTCTTTCTTTCTTTGATAGCTCTTTCAAAAAGCGATGTCAGTTAACCTCCACAATTTCCTTGATTGATTTTGAACAAGATTTCCTCAGGATGAATAAAGAATACTCGGTTAACTTATTCAACGATTCAATTCTATTTAATGTTTTCTTGAAACGTATCACTGAGAGCCACAAAACACGCTTAAAAAACACCTTTGATGGCAATAAAAATTGATTATTCCTATATAGATTTCCTGCTTTTAACTCTTAAAACAAGCCAAACCTGCAAATCAATTCATGTATGTGACAGGTACTAATATATATATATATATATATATATATATATATATATATATATATATATATATATAGAGAGAGAGAGAGAGAGAGAGAGAGAGAGAAAGAGAGAGAGAGAGAGAGAGTAAAAAGAGAATCTCTGGATTCAAAAACATCTCGGAATGAACGTATTTATAATTGTAAAAATAGTGAGTGACACTCACACACACGCACACACTCATACACATACGCATATATGACATATTTTTTCAATTTCAATAATTCCGAATTCAGATGTTATATTCCAGTAAAAACAAACTGATTTTTTCACTATTGATAGAATAGCTGGCCTACAATCCAATTTTATGAGCAAATGGAAATGGTTACATTATTCAAATTTCAAGATGAATGAGAATTACCTTCCTATTAGAAATCATATGTGACTCAAGTAAATATTGATCAATTTTCATCACGTCTTTCAGTTGCAGTGGGCAAAGGATAACGTGTACCACACCAAACCTCACACTCTGGATCAATAGGACGAATGCATTCGACACGCCATAGTCAACGTCTCTGCAAAGGTATAACGAGTTTATACGCTTACAATAATTGGTGAGCAACCACAGTGTCCAGCTCGAATATATATATATATATATATATATATATATATATATATATATATATATATATATATATATATATATATATTCGAGTTCCTAAAATATAAAGTTCCTAAGATATTTCATAATTATATATATATATATATATATATATATATATATATATATATGATTATGAAATATTTTAGGAACTAAATAAAGATAATGGATCAGAGTACGTGTTAATTCCTTTTGAGTTGGTCACTCTCTCCAAAGTCAGTATATTGCTAAAAGACTTTTAATTCTCTATAAGGCACCCTTGATTTTCATTTAGACACAAGTGCAGAGCAAATTACTAAAAAAGTCAATATTCAACCATACTGGTAAGCACAGGTTCCCCCTACAATCTGTAAGTAGAGCGTTCCTTCAGAAAGCTAAAGGTGTAAAGCTAAAAAGCAATTACTATTGATTTATATGGGAGTGGTCAGAAGTTAAGAAATACCTGATACTGGCGTGTTAGTGAAATTTTTTTCAAAGTTGTTCTGTAAATTTAAAAGTTTAAGTGATATATTTGGTAAATATAGCTATTTTTCATATGCTCTTAACTTTTGTTTTTCTGAAGATCAGATTTTAATTGGTTTTGGATATTTTATCATAGACTACTTAACCTCTCGATGGTGCAAGTTTAGCCGGGATTTTTTTCCCGGGTTAAAAACTATTTTTATTAGACTAGACAAGGGTTCCGACCATCAGAACATTTGAAAGAGAAGTTGAATGAAAAATTTATCATCGAAAAATTCGTATAGAATTTTTGTCTTCATAGACTGGAAATCACAATCATCGATGTACCGTGGTTCCCAAGTTGTACGGCAATGAATAAAAACGTACAAAAAACGAGTTAAATGTTTCTTTTCCCACTGATTAATTTCGCTTCGGTTTTGGTTTTTAAAGAATCCATTATTAGCTTTTGATAGAATGTATATCCAAGGGAGGTAACTCTAGAGATTTTTGTGCGGTTGTTTCCCTTGAATAGCAACGTTCCAATCCATTCATCATCATCATCATCACCATCATCATCAGTCTTTTAGTGTCCGTCGTTGGATATAGACCTTCCCCAGGATTTGCCACACTTCCCTATCATGGGCGTCACGGAGCCAGTACTTCCTGAACTTGTCTAGCTTGTCTCTCCATCTAACATTTTGCCGGCCTCGGTTGCGCATGTGGTCTCGGGGGATCCATGTTGTGAGTCGCGATGTCCATCGATTGTCTGCCATTCTTGCAACATGGCCAGCCCACCACCATTTGAGATTTTTAATGGATTCTATGATGTCCCTAAGTCTTGTCTTTCCTTGGATGTACTGTTCTATCTTGTGGTCTCTCCATGTGAGGCCCAGCACAATTCTTTCATGTGCACGTTGCATGGTTCTCAATTTATATTCTGCTAAATAAATTATTTTACTATTTACAAATTAGAAATTCGGTATATCCCGAAGTAAACTTAATTACACTGCGAAATGTTCAACATTGTTTCTATTGGTTAAGGTCTGAAAATATAGATACCAATGATAAGCCTCGATTAGGGTCCAAACCTGGTCTTTCCTAATGATAACATATTGACAATAGTGGCCAACGACCCACAAAGAACACTTGTAACGCTTTCTGGAGACTTTAGGACTTCAGCAGGCACTGTCTCACAACCTTGGCTTTCTTACGGGTTGGTGTCACCCTGGGTGGTAATTCATTGTTTCAGTCCCCCCCTTCAAGAACATACCCACTATCTTGGACGTACAGGATCCTTGTGATCTTTTCATTAAACAAGAGTACAAAAGATATACAAAATTTACTTTTTTTGCATGAAATATGAGGAGAATTTTCATTCATACTTCAAGTTGGGAAAATTTATTCCCAATTGATTCAAATGTTCAGTAATGATCTCTTTCAATGCATTACTCGAAAAAAAAACAAAATAAAACATAGATATATCCACCCAAAATTTCAAAACTATTAATCCTAGATCCCTATTTTTTGCTTTTCATTACGTTACGTTGATTGTCTCATTAACACTATACATGTTGAAAATCAAAAATGTATTTAGTTAGTAGAGGCTACTGGAAGTTATAATCTTATAGAGACAAGTTTTCTGCATATCTCAAGAGATACAAAGACAGCCCCTTTTAGGTACCTGTTTATCATTGGATTATTATTAAGCATTGGGTTTTTTTGTAGACTTTCTGTTTAACGTAGGAAGAATGAGATATCTACCTCTTGTAAAATACGAAGTCTATGTTCACAAATTTTAAGAGCCGTTACGTGAAGAATTGTATTCTTATCGCCCACAAAAAAATAACCACTTCCTGCACAGTTGCAACAGAATATGTAGAAATACAATCGATTGTAATTCTCCAGAGAGATTGAATCCTCACTATATCTATCCTCAATGAACACATGGACCATAACAAACTTTCTTCTTATTTACTGAACGAAGTTTGATTAATGCAGCAAACACACAAAGTATAACCAACTTGACACCTGTCTAGTTTTGTGGTCCATCCTTTTCGGCCTTTAGATCAAGATCAAAACGTGGTAACTGTATGCAGAACACGTTTTACTTTTGCACCGGTGCAATGCCGTGGCCTTCCTGCAGAAAACCTACACGACCTCCAACTAATGCTAGATGGACTGAATGAAGAAAGCAAGAAATTCGGCGTACGCATAAACTCCAGCAAAACAAAGGGCATGTCCAACAATCACATCGGAAATGAGGAGACAACGATCAAAATCAAAGACGCAGAACTGGAGAAAAAGTAGACCACTACATCTACCTAGGACAACTAATGTCCATGAAATCCTCAAAAGAAGAAGAAATCAAATGAAGAATCACTCTAGAATGACAAGCTCTCGGTAGACAACGATTGGACATCACGACTCACAACATGGATCCCCAGAGATCAGATGTGCAACCGAGGCCGGCAGAATACAAGATGGAGAAACGGACTAGACAAACTCAGAAAGTATCGGCTCTGCGACGCCCATGAGAGAGAGGTGTGTCGAATCCTGGGGAAGGTGTAACAACAGACGTTAAAAGACTACTGATGATGATGATGATGATGATGATGATGATGATGATGATGATGATGGATGCCAAGGCCAATAATGGACTACTGAGACTCGGTTTAGCGTAAGAGGCCTAGGATTCGTCCTATGGTCTCCAAAAATAACTGGACCCAGTCTCAGGAGAGCAGTACGCCGCGGGGCAGTACTGCCCCACTGCACTAAAAAGGATGGGTAAGGCTTGCCCTGACGCCTTCACAACAGTAGTTGCTGGGATTGGAGCAATTTTTGTTGATCTTCCGCACTGGAACCTCAGTAACACATCTTGTTCTTGTGGGGGAACAAGTAAATACGAAAATCAAAGTGTGGTATATGTTCTCCTCACATCAACGGAATTTCAAAATTCTAAACGTTATTATGGCTGTATTTCAGTTGTTTTCAGCATGAATTTTGATTTATTTGAAATATTTTTAATAAAATATTTTCAATAGACAAAAAATGTTATGAACAATATTAATTGTCGTCATTGGGAACCATGTGACTTAAATTTTAAGGTTCACACCACTAATGTGAGGAAAAAATCAAATACAAAATCATTTTTACTTTTCATAACTCCTCCTCATTCTTTTTCATTCATTCTCGGCTCAATAATCATTATTACATTGAGTATGAAAATAGATTATTATTTGTTTCGTATCTTTGTAACTGAATTATTATGTTCCGTATGTAAGTTATTGTTTTAATAGTTTCATAAAATTCTAGAAAAACATTCAGCAAATAAAATACAAATATAATATGACTTTCGTTTCATTTTTGTCAATTGAAAATAATTCAAATCAAAACAAATTAAAATTCTCGAAGAAAATTAAAATACAACTATGATAACGTTCAAAGTTGAAAACGGGTAGTTAGTGTTATATTGAAGTGAGAAAACAGATACTTACACTTCGATCTTGAAATAAATGCCACAAAACAACAAAAGTAGGATAGTGCCAAGAACTCCCTTATCATTATTATTTACCGAACGATGTAAGGTCAAAAATTGAACATGGTGCAACCGAACTGCCATTGATGTTCGTTAAATGCAGCAAATTACCAATCTTGCTCCTTATTTACCGAATGCCTCCCACCTCAAGACGAGCCCCTTTTTCCTAACTACGGCTTTGGTTGGCTGCAATTATGACCATTTCACCAATATAATATCCTGTTAGAAAGGCAATGTTCCAATATGGCTCCGTGTAAAGGCTTTGAAAAATACACAAAACCTTAAATTCAATGAATGTAGAGGAGAAATCAAATTATTGCACATCACTTCAGAATTAAGAAGTCCTATTTGATTTGAAAAAAAAAAATGGAATTAACAAATATATAAATAAAAAGAGTAAAAAAGATTTAGGCAGTCATCCCTTTGATGGTGTCACCCTTGGTAGGCCGCACCCACCCTGTCGATATGCCTCTGCCTCAACGCAAGAGGAAAGATTAAAAAGTTGGACAGATGAGTCTCACATGAATTGAATGGAAGGAAAGTTACAGACCCCGTACTCCTCTGTTGACTGTGTCTTAGATTTGAGAATTGGGATATGAAGCATGTCACTTCTCTTACAGGTTATCATCTTTTCAAATATTTTGATCTTTATATCCATAATCGATGGTTCAATGGTAGGGAAATCCTAATTGGTACTTTTTCTAAACTTGTGACCACTGAACCCAAAGGATTTAATAAAGATGGCATATTATCATTGGAGGATTGTTGGAAAAAAGCTATTGCTCCAAATAGGTAATGTTTTGCTCGAACATTTCTGTTGATTGGATTATGTACAATTCAAAAAACGATATTCTATAGGAAACAACGTAATCTAACAGTGATTTGAGAAATCTCCGTGTGTATTTGTGTTTATATATGGATGTGAGCTTGTATGTGTGTGAGTGTGTTGATGCACCGATATTACTCGACAACTAGTCATGGTAAGAAGTTGATATGTTGGTCCGTGTACCGGACATTGCAGTGTCAAGTTCGAAGTCGTTTGGTTCTACGGTTCTCGATTTGTAGTGGATGCTCGATTCGCAATAAAAAAACTATATAAATGAAACACATAATTTGTGAACATAAAAAAGGACTTTTTTATGATGTGGTGAGCGTCTCCAATTGTGTTGAAGTAGCTTTGGAATAGAGATTTTCTCATTAGTTTTGGAATAGGAATTTTTTCATTAGTTTTGAGATAGTTTTTCCTGTCGAATTTTCCTATAGTTAGATGATGTAACGACATTTAAAAGAGATTCAGTTTTGATTGTTGCTACGAATAAAGACGATATTTCTATCTAGATTGTAGCTATTAAAGAAAAAAATATTTAAAGAATAGCATCTGATAATTTTATTTTTGAGCGAACATGCCTTGGTACCAATGAATTGACATCGTTGCAAACTACTAGGCTTAAAAAATGAAGATTAAATGTGGTATTCATATCTTTTAAGCACCGTTTCGTACAATACATGGTCTAAATGTGTTCCATTAGATGTTGTTCGCTTTGTTTTTCTTCGGAAATATGTTGCAGGATTTTACTGTCATTTTGACTCCAAAGGTGTAGGCCAACAGTTTAAGAAAATAAGAAAAAAACTGGATGATCGAGGGAACACAAATACCAGAGTCATTATTTAACTTATCAACATTGGGAGTTAAGATTGAGTGTTTTAAAACTGATATATTTTGTGAGTCTGTTATAGAACAAAATTCATTAACAGCGCTTATACCTGGTGGTTGAAAAGAAACTCCATATTAGAAATTGATATCGACTTTATCATTAACGATAGTCGTCAAACTAGCTTTACATTGGACCATACAGTGGTAAAATTCGCCTGCTGTGGTAAAATTTAGCGTAAGCACCTGTGATGCCCACGTATTTCTGGCATGGCCTCGATAGACCTCTGCAGGAAGTCCAGTGCTGTATTAGCGAGAACAAGTCGAATGTACCCCTCCAGTCGATGAAGAATTTATAGTTTGGTGAGGTACTCACCCCCCTTTGCCCATCCCACAGCGAGAAGTTTTTGGGTGTAAGGTCAGGGGCTTCGTACATACCATTCATTCCAATAGGGAGTCAATTCTCACCTACTCTGTATATGGGTGGGAGAAAGCTAACGTGATATTTAATATCATAAGTGACCGTAATAAACCAATTCAATTTACAAAATTGGATAATTCTAGTAGGAAAAAGTGATTTAGCAGTGGAATCCTAGCTTCACTGGGCCTACGTTTTGGTCTTGCACATTTGAAAACACACAGGCTTAAACATTCTATCTAATATCGCTCAATAAATCTATATGGCATGTTTGCATGGATTTTTTTCCTGTCAATCTCTATCTATACATAGTTATTCATATTAACGAATATAGATGGATAAATTCATACATGCAGGTATGCATTCAGGATGGTATCCATAAATATACACAGAAATAAACAAATACAAACTAGGCTGTGCTTGGGTCAACTTCCCTTGCTTCATCAAAATCTCAAAGGTAAACAAAACAGAATCCGTTTTTCCATACAATATTATTCTAAAACTTACATGTCCCATTTCAACTCCTTTATCAGTATTTCTTGTAAGTATGATATGCAAACAGTAGCAAAACAAGTCGACCAGAATTGGGCTTCAGAAATTGGAATGAATTCGTCATCAGTTTTAGCGTACATCACTGCGTCACTGTTCTTCGTGCATGACGTCAGTGGTTTATGATCATTGTCATTCGCCATCCATTATTGTTATTACATACGAAAATAAAATCAAAACTCAGTCGTAAGAGTTTGGCAGAAGAAAGGAAGAAAACATCTACTCGCCTCCTGGTGGATTCAATCCCCAAATCAAGTGGTTACAAGCTAAACGCCTGTAACCACTGATCCAAAGATGTGTTGATGAACATTTTAACTTATTCCTATTTATGAATAATATGGTTTGTTTGTCAATTTCTTTAATGGCATTTTTAATAGTTTTCGCCAACCCAAACCAAAATATTTATGTACTTCATTATTACTAATTTTTGCTACTATTTACCTTTATCTTAACTGTTACTGCTTTTTATCGCAACAAAACAATTAAGATGATGGTTAATAATCGAGGTTGTTTCTTGGGAAATGGTTATTTCGTGTTAGTGTGCAACTGTAATGAAACAAAGTGAACAAAGAAATATTCTGTACGTCATTTCACATTGTTGATGTATCAAAAGTGAAGAAATTTACTTGAGAAAAATTCTGCTAAATCTTTATCAAAACAAAAAGCCTAGCTGCATCCGAGGATGATGTATTATTTTCTTGAACTAAACTGGACAATTGCTTATTACTATTGAGTGGTAAACGGGGACTAATTCATCTTTGAATTAAACCTGATTTAAATGGGGGAAACCCAAAAGAAGTGTAAATGAAGTTGAGAACTTTCCAAAAATCTTCTAAAATCAAATGAAAAAAAAACCAAAAAAAACAGCAGTCATTTAAATGAAAACAAAACAAAATGTATTCATCGAACGAGTAACGATCCTCAACCTTGTGACGTCTGTTTTCCCAATGGCAATAGATTCCAACTAGGTGTCATTCCATCTTTCTGCCTTTTTTTTATTGATTCTATTTAAATTCAATGCTGGAATAGATAAATCTCAAATTTAAACATCTGACTAATTGCGATAATAAAGTCAACTCTCTTGGAGTTTGACAAACTAGTACAACTACTTGGTCTGAATAGAAAAATAAAAAAAAAACTTGAATGGCAATGGGATGGCCATGTTGAAAGAATAGTAGACAACCGATGGACATCACGACTCATAACATGAATCCCCAGAGATCACATGCGAAACCGAGGCCGACAGAATACAAGATGGAGAGACAAATGAGACAAATTTTAAAAATACTGGCACCACGACGCACATGATAGAGAAATATGGCGGATCCTGGGGATAGTCTATATCCAACGATTGACAATAAAAGACTGATGATGATGATGATGATCGTTTCAAAATGGAATATTTGCATATAATATGGTGCATCAATAGGTCAACAGTTTGACACGTAGTTATTAGTCGATTTTAGTCTAAATTTTTCATTGTATAACGAATCAAATTCCTTACAGCGTCCACGAGACTCAGCTTGCTAGCTTTCGTGCCAAGCTCGGCACCTCTCTGTATTCTATGTATGTAAATATATGCATGTATACATGATCGTATATTGTTTGCACATGCATATGCAAATACACGTATAAAAATTCATAATTATAACACTGGCATTTTTCAAATAAAATATATTGGTTTATTGAGTCTTGAACGACCATTGGCATTCATTAACTGGGATAGATTCAAACTGGGATATTTAGTTTGTCTCATCGATTTGTTGAGTTGAAAATTACTTAATTATGAATAAATACATCGTTCAATGGAGAATGTATCATGTACGTTAAAACTGATTTGCGCACCTGTTTAAAAAACACATTGTTATGTTCTGATATATTTGTTTTACGCAGAATGTAAGGCACCAATAACAACAACAAAAAATAACACAGGAATTTGGAAGCCAATAGTTTTCAAGATCCGATATAGAATAGCTCTTCATCCCATGGTTTCGACTCAAACAGGTGATGATAGCGAAGACCCAAATTTTACCCTGAAACAGAAGTTACTCTAATGGTAGAATGAGGTATCTTTACGAGGACTGTTTTTTTTTTTCAAACTAAATGGTAGCCCTCTTTCGAAATCATTGTAATTCACAGAACTCTACTCGACGGACCATAAACAATTGAAGAGAAGGGTCAACCGTGTGCTTGTCGCACTTCACCCTAAAACTCCGTTGCACAGGCCTTCACGTACAAGCTATTCACGTACATGCCCTGCCCGACTTAAGACAAACGTTGAAAACCCCCATGGATCGCTGAGCCAAGCTTTCATCATCAACTTGCAGGAAGAGTAGCCGAATAAATCTAAGCATTGGTCACCATTTGCTTGTTACGTGACTCTTGGTATTTCAACTGCCTCTGGATAGGTCAGTTCATTAAGCCTTCAAGGCATTGGCAAATCAGATTTTCTCATGGAGAAATCGTTGTAGTTCTATTGTTGGAAAAGTGAATACATACTTTATGCATCAATAAGGATGGCATATTGAGTTCAACTCATAGAAAGGGAATAAGAATTGGCCAAGTTTAAACAGCATGCTCAACTTTAAAGAACAAAAAAATCTTATAAGCCCCCCCCCCTTCAAAAAAGAAGAGTAAACAACCAATGCTCCCTCCCTATTGTCACCTATGGAGCTGAACTGTGGAACTTAACCAGGAGACTGACCAGCAGACTGAGAAGCAGGAAACGCACGCACGAGATAATCATGCTCAACCTCACATGGAGAGATAACAAGACAGTACAGTAAACCACGGAGAGCAGGAGTCCGATACAATGGCAGACAGTCAATGGACCTCACAACTCACAAAATGGATCCCCAGAGATCAAATGCGAAACTGAGGCCGGAAGAATATGAGATGGTGAGACGGAGTAGAAAGGTTCAGAAAATATTGGATATACAACGCCCTCGATAGAGATGTGTGGTGAATCCTAGGGTCTATGTCAAACGACGAATTATAAAAACTGATGATGGTGATGATGGTGAGACAAGCTGATCAGAATAAGATATGTCAGTATTACACCATAGAGAGTGCGGTTCAAATTACAACTCCTGTTGATGGAAGAAAATCATACAAGTTAGAAATGCTAACTTTGATCTGAAGAGTAAAAAAACCCGAGATCATTTGAGGCAAAACAGTTGTCATTGATGAAGTATTCAAATATCTGAGAACAAATTGACTTGGCAACATTTGGGAGACAAAAAAGTGAAAAACAGCAACTTTATTAGAATTCTAAGAGCTTATCTTAAATTTCCAACCTGCGCTGTTTACAAACAGTCGTAGATTGGTGGTCCAAGTTGTTGTGATGATTGCAACTACATTCAGGATGAAAAAATGATAAGATATATAGGTATTTATAATTTATAAATACATGTGGCTATTTTACACTCATATATAACAAAGTTTAAATCAAGAATACAATATAATATAATGTAATGCAATAACCGATGTGTAATGGGTTTATTTCAGGAAGTGCTCGATACATTCATCATTAAATATCAAATTAGAGTTGAGTAGAGCTCAAAATATGTTGAAATAAAGGATTTGCTACACCAACATGTTTATGTTTCTGCCTTTTTTTGACTTTTTCAGATGCAGGGTAGAAAAATAAACGTGTTTGTGTTCCGAATCCTTTATTTCATGTTTATATATATATATATATATATATATATATATATATATATATATATATATATATATATATATATATATATACATATATATATATATATATATATATACATATATATATATATATATATATATATATATATATACATATATATATATATATATATATATATATATATATATATATATATATATATATATATTCCTTTTCGTCACCGGTGATAGTCTTCCACAAGAAGATCTTTTAATGTCTGAAAAGAAGTTAAATGTCGGTGGTGAGACGCTGTCCAATGATTTGCTTTGACAATAGATGTTGAACCAACTTTTCCACTTTTTCAATCTCTTCCATACTTTGAAAAAGTCTCATAACTGACCAACGTTAATTGAGTGGGGGTCATCCTTCAAAAGATCTTGCAAGTCAAGCCTTAAAAGGCTTGTGGTCTACCCGAGCGTGGTTTGCCGACCAAGTCAAATTCACCTTTCTTGAACTTCTCAAACCATTCACGACACGTACTGCTTTCAAGCATACCATTTCAATAGGCTTCATCAATCATCTTCGCCTTTTCTGCTGTCTTACACAACTTGGAGAGGATAAAAAAAGGCAGAGTTGAATGCGTATCTTGTCTGCCACCATTTTCCTTTTCATTTTTCAACACAGGATAGATCAACACTGAATACAGATCGCTCGAAACCGGGTTTCAACAGTAAATTCAGTCTCTATTAAAAAAGAAAATGGGCCCAGGAACATTTGCATACACCTCAGTGAGTACGATTATTTTCCCTCTCTCTTAATTTGTTTCATGTTTCAAAT